>JAWNLL010000213.1:0-104533 GCA_035042425.1 Drosophila flavopinicola | reverse complement strand
TTTTTTAATTTAAATGTATATTTTTTAAATATACAGTAATTTCTTATTTTTTTATTATATATTTTTTATATCATTATATAAGTTTTTATTTAAAAAATGTAGGTAACTTAAAACTTCGTTGGATTGCTGAATAAAAAATGTACATATGAGTAAGACTCTAGTTGGAACTGGTAATTATGTATATCGTAAATTAAGAAAATATTTATAGTAATAATACAAAACTTTTCAGCTAAATATTTCTGAAATTTACAACAATTTACTGGGCTATATATTTGTATAATATCTTTTAATACATTTGAATTGGAAAAATTTAAGTAACTTTTCAGAAATGTGTTTCTTAAAATTTTATTAGATTGTTAATAATTTAAAATTGATATAGTGCTAAAGAAAAATAATGATTTGTACAAAAGGAGGTATATAATAAACTAAATAATAATACAAAAATGTTGAGCTAAATATTTCTTCAAGTATTTCGAAATTTGTAAAAATAAATCAGATAACTTTGAGATTATCACTTTAGGTCAAGTGTAATTTTCCACAAAGTTTATTTTGTAAATGTAGAAATGATTCTTGCACCATTTTCTACGATATTGAAGGGCATTTTTCATTCCATTGCCAAGTGCAGGGGGTCAAGAAGGTGCCAAGCGGAAAATAACTGAACAGCAGCAGCAGCACACTTGAGTGTCCACATGCAGGTGTATGTGTGTATGTGTGTGTGTGTGGCGTAAAAGATAAGCAGTAGAATGCGTGTGTGTGTGTGTGTGTGTGTGTGTGTCTGTGTGTGTGTGTGTGTGTGTGTGACGCAATTGGCAGCAGGTGGAGGGAAAGGACCTGGTGCTGGGCTAATGATGCTAACATTAGGCGTCGCGTTTTATGTGTGTGCACGTAACGATGCTTACACAACGCACACACACACACACTCATACACAAATATATATATAGTAAGGAGGTATGCCTACAGTAGTGGCCACATAATTAGGGACAGCTTGAAATGACAACTTGGCTTCAAGCGTTCAATTTGGACAAGTTATTTATATAGTATGAGCTTTAACTATCAATTCATTTTAGAAGTATATCTAATGTTTTTTTCACTTTTTTGCACTTCGTCATATTTATGTTTATTGCTTTGCTCAAGTAATTCATTTAAAAAAATTAAACAAATTTTGTATTGGAGCTCTGCAAAATCATACTTTTCACATTCTCATATAATGATTTATGTAACAATTGGAATTACAATAGTACAATTACAACTAATAGGTTTAATTGTTATTTAAATTACTTACTACATTTTATAATTATTTAGAAAAATTTTAAATTTGTTGGTTTGATTTTTGTTTAAATATTATTATTAAATTTTGTATATTGCCTGTTAGATTTTTATTAATTGTTATTACTCATCAACAAATTTTAGCTTTATTTGTTAACGAACTATTGGAAAATGTCAAAATAAAGAAACATATTTGAAGAAACAAGTTGAATTGCAAACAAAGAGTCGATTTTTCTTTATTAATCATATATTTATTTGTTCCATAATAAAGTGTGAAAAATCACTGAAATCCTAATGAAAGAGCCGTGTTCCTAATTATGTGCCCTCCACTGTTCACACATACACATACACATACACATAGAGATGCACAGGGGCAGAGTGAATGTCAAGGCAGCGCTGTGTTACATAAGCGACGCACAAATGTATGCTACGCTTTTTTTGATGGCCACGCCGCCTTCCAGCCTTCCAGCCTGACACCGCCCTCTCCCGTCTACCGTCTCCCCCGCCCCGCCCCGCCCCGCTCTGCCCAGCCTAACTCAATCTCTCGCAATGCTATTTTCGGGACAGGCTGCTGAGGCAGTGACTGTTTGCCGCCTCAAAAGCCATAAGCCCCGCCAAATTAACATGACGAAATGATGGCAACAACAACAACAACAACAACAACAACAATAACAACAATAACAACAACTACAACAAGTGAGTGGATGGCAAGCTATAGATAAGATATAGAGGGCGGGGTTGTCTGTAAAGGGTGTATGGCTCTCCTTTTCTCGTTTCCTTTGCTTAGCATGTGACAAGTGCTTTGCAGATAAGAAACAACCAAAATGCCAAATACTAAAAGTGACGTCTTAACAAATGACAACAAACGAAAATAGGTGTGAAAATGGTTCAAAAATGATGCAACACTGTTAACGATGAGTATCTGAAAAAGTACGGAAGTAGATAGTCTATTAAAATGACAGATCACCAATATTAAATTAAATAATATATGTATGTAATCGAAAAAATTATTCAGAACTTACGCATAAAATTCAATTAAAATTTTAAACTAACAAATTATATAAAGATTTAAAAAAAAATATTAATCGATGGTAATAATATAGATGTTAAGTTAAATATTCTAAAAAACAAACCGATTGTCTACACACAGATTATAAATAAGCAGAACACAAAAGAAAACAAGTGGGAAAGGATTATCTTCGGCGTGCCGAAGATTTTATACTCTTTTCGAACCTTTAGACAATTTTCATTCAGCAAACTGCAGCACTTTCATATGCTGTAATAATTCATTTTATCGCGTGGCATTTATTTATTTTTTTTAGGAATATTAAATTTTTTCCAGTTGTATGGCAGCTACAAGATATAGTGGTATGATCTGGCCGGTTCCGACCAATGTGCTGTCCCTTTGAATAATAAGTCTCTGTGCAAAGTTTTATAACGATAGCTCAAAAACTGAGGGACTAGTTTGCATACATACAGACAGACAGACAGACTGTCAGACGGACATGGCTAGATCAATTTGTTTTGTCATTCTAAGCATAGTGGCAGTTACTTTTGGGGGTCTCAGACGCTTCCTTCTATGCGTTACAAACTTCAGCACAAACTTAATATACTATTTTCTTCGAAACGAGTATAAATATATCAGACAACTTGTAAAAAAAAAAAAAATTTTTTTATTTTAAAAATAAATCAAAATAACATGTTTAAGTGACGTTCTAACAAATAACAAGCAAAATAATTAGGAAAACGTGCCTAAAAACTAGTTAAGCAAGTAAGAGTGCTCTAGTCGGGAGTGCCCGACTAGGAGATACCCTGAACCAAGTCCTTATAATCATGCATGCTAATCTAAGCACACACATGCTGCAGTTCAAGCAGTACAAGCAGTGCAAGCGGTTTAAGCAGTTAGTTTGCTTTTCACCGAGCCCCACACAATGAAGAGTTAAATCTTCAATAGCTTCTGTGTTTATTGTCCGATCTTATTAAAATTTTTGGGGCAAACAAAAGTCAATAATTTGTGTGACCAAACCAAATTGCAGGGTCGTACCTTCAAAACTGCGTTTTTTGATCTTTTGGGGGTTGGGGGGGTGGTATCCAAAAAGTGAAATATTTGTTACATGTGTATGCTATTCAAGACTTTACATGCCAAATTTGGCCTCTAGCTCTTATAACTTTGAAGTTATGTCCCAAAAACGCTAGTCTGAAATCGAAATTTATCGATAACTTTTTAATGCGACAAGCTATCGATAAAATGAAATAAACTTGATCTGTCCCGGGATTAGGATAACTTATATTCCAAATATGATGTCTCTAGCTCTTGTAGTCTCTGATATCCGCGTGTTCATACAGACAGACGGACGGACGGACAGACGGACATGGCTAAATCGACTCGACTGTTGATACTGATCAAGAATATATATACTTTATATGGTCGGAGATGCTTCCTTATGCCTGTTACATACTTTTGCACACAACCATTATACCCTTTTTACCCATTTTTAATGGGTTCAGGGTATAAAAATGGCACAAAAAGAGTACTTAGAACCGGAGCAAAAACAACAATTTCCCAATGTAGCTCAAAAATGTTTTAAAAACTGCTAGAAAAGAATTTCAGTGTATTTAATTATGGTATTTGGAGCTTAAGTAAATTTGTCGCTGAGGAAAAAAGCATGATAAATAAAAAAGAAGTTCATAAGTTGAAAAACTGTTTTAAGATAGAACAAAAAAAAATCCGAATTTTGCCAAACGCTTGACAAAAAAAAACAGGGTATCTGTTAGTTGCTCAAACTTCACATCAAGCATCTACTTGACATACTATAGTTGTTGTATTTGTGCAATTTGCAGTATTATTTGAAGTTTAAATTTCTGTTTTCTCTGCCATTTACTTCTTTGCATTATTTTGTTGCTTGTTGTTTGCTTTTATCTGCTTCGCTGTGTGTGTGTGTGTGTGTGTGTGTGTGTGTGTGTGTGTGTGTGTGTGTGTGTGTGTGTGTGTGTGTGTGTGTGTGTGTGTGTGTGTGTGTGTGTGTGTGTGCACATTAACGCATGAAAAGTTAATTTTCTATGGCATAACTTTAGACGCTTGCCCTGACAATGCGTTTTACAAAAGGAGCTTCTCTGGTGTTTTTTTCTTTTCATTTCCTTTACTTTTTCTTTTCGTTTTTCCGGACGAGTTTCCATGTTGTTGTTGTTGTGTTTTTTTGTTTTTATTATTATTTTATTACAGTTGGCTCGTTGGCTTATGTATATATCATATTTTATGTTGATTCGCTTTGAACGGAACACACGCACAAAACACTAAACGTTTTCCTTGTGTGCGTGTGTGTGCGTGTGTGTGTGTGTGTGTGTGTGTGTGTGTGTGTGTGTGTGTGTGTGTGCGTGTGCAAATGTGTGTCTGTGTGTGTAAAGTTAGCATAGTTTTTGAGGTTTTGCTTGAATATGTGTGTATGCAGCACACTTGTGGCTCATGTTGTATTAATATAATCACTTTGGGGATTTTGTGGCTAAAACAACAACTACAACAACAACAACAACAACAGTAGCAGCAGCAGCAGCAGCAGCAGCAGCAGCAGCAGCAGCAGCAGCAACAGCTACAACAACAACAACAATTGTCTCGGCCCTGTGAAACACCACTGACATGTTAAACAGATATTAAACTATGACTATGAGGGTTACTTTTAGTTTTTTTTGGGGGGGGGGGGCTTTTAGTAGTTCTCTCCGGTTGCTCTCATGTCCTTAGCTCATCCTGTGTCCCTTCTGCTGCGTGCTTGCCTTGTGTCCTTGCCAGGCTGTTGGACACTTTTTGTTGGCCGCTCCTTGATTATGACAGTTACATGTCGTATTTTGAATATTTCATGCTGTTTCTCTCTACATTGCCCCAAAAAAGTCGCCACATTTGTGGCATGCAATCGCATTTGCTCCTTTAAAGGACTCACACACAAAATGTTGTCAAATCTTCTAATCGTTCTATAAGCTTCGTCACTTTAACTATATATAGTATATATATATCTATATTTGTTGTTAATTGGTGAGTTTTAGCTTGCATATTATATTTAAGAGCCCATCACATTAAGTATTTTGACTAAAGACAAGCGCTTTAGTAAGTAAATTGTATACGTCCATACAATACATGTGTTTTAAAATGCCCATAAATATATAGAATTAAAAGAAAATACTTGTCGTATGAGTTTGCGCTTAACTCACACAAAATCACTAGCAAACAAGTGGGGAAGGATTATCTTCGGCGTGCCGAAGATTTTATACTCTTTTCGAACCTATAGGCAATTTTCACTCTGCCAACTGCACCACTGAAATTTCATAAGCTGTAAAAATCGTTTTGTCGCGTAACATTTTTATTTTTTTGTTCTAAGAATATTTAATTCATTGCCAGTTGTATAGCAGCTATAAGATATAGTGATCCGATCCGGCCGGCTCCAACCAATGTGATGTCTCTTTGAATAATAAGTATCAGTGCAAGGTTTCATCGCGATAGATTAAAAAACATGGAATATATGGCCAAAACCGACTTCGATTTGTATGGCAGCTATAAGATATAGTGGTCCGATCTGGCCGGCCAATGTGCTGTCCCCTGGAATAATAAGTGGCTGTGCAAAGTTTTATCGCGATAGCTCAAAAACTGAGGGACTAGTTTGCATACATACAGACAGACAGACAGACAGACAGACAGACAGACGGACATGGCTAGATCAATTTGTATTGTCATTCTAAGCATACCGGCAGTAACTTTTGGGGGTCTCCGACGCTTCCGTCTATGCGTTACAAACTTCAGGACAAACTTAATATACTATTTTCTTCGAAAAGAGTATAAATATTGCATCCCTCTATATGACGTATAATTGAATTTAGATATAAGAACTAGTTATACAAGTAGTAACTATTGTGAGAGTTGAGAAAAGTTAAGCGTTGTTATACAAAGTGAAGATACTCTCTGTTGTCCAACACAATTCCGATAAGTTGGCAACTTTCAAAAGAGCTATTGTTAAATTTGCATTTAGCTGTAAAGCGCTTCGTTTGCTGCTGCCAGTTAAACCAGTTAAGAGCTAAATAAACTGTGAAACTGGACGAATACAACATGGGCAGCAGCAGCGACAATGAGTACTAACCAAGTAAGAACATTGAAGTCGAACGTTACCGACTGCGCCATACTCTGATACCATTGTGAGAATAGCTATCGATTTGCATGATTTGTGGGGGCGGAACCCAATTTTTGTTATCGATCTATAAAGGGGCTAATCAGACATCTACCTGACAAATTGTATGACTCTAACTTTAAATTAGTGGGAAATATTTTATCGATTTGAAATGCATCGACATGTTGTCGATTTGCCAGCCTCGCAGTGGGCGTGGCACAGAAATCTTAACACCTTGTCTGAAGCAGATAACAACAGGCATAGAAATCCAAGTTTCAAGTCTCTATCGTGAAAAGCGTCGAAAAAAGTTACGCTCATATAGACAGACATTGCAGTATGAATACCTTGGGTATCAGCGTATAAAAACATGAGAAGCTGATTATAACTTACCTCCAACTTTAGTGTTGAGCTTCGGAACATACGATTGGAACTGTAAAGATAAAAGCAATAAGTTTCATAAATAGCAATATTAACAATATTATTATTTGTATTCATTTAATTTCTTATTAGTCGATTCAAGTTCAACAATAGTATAAATATTTTGTTGTACTTCAATTAAGAACGCAACTTCTATAGCTTATATTAGGTACAAAGCTGCTTATAATGAGTATTTTGTAGATACTGTTGAATTCAGCGAGTTCCCTGAACTTTCAAAGTGCACAATTTTTGTTGTTGCTGTTGGCCTTAATTTGGCAAATCAAGCAATGTTATGTACTGGCACATATGTATGTGTATATGTGTTTCTTCTTCGGTTCTTGTGATTTTTTGTTTTTGTTCTTTATACCAAGCGACATGAAAAACACGAGGCAATAACAAGAAGAGAAAAATATATAAAATAGGTGGAATGGTACAGGCAACAGCAGTCGCTTGTGTGTGTGTGTGTGTGTGTGTGTGTGTGTGTGTGTGTGTGTGTGTGTGTGTGTGTGTGTGTGTGTGTGTGTGTGTGTGTGAAGGTCGTCAGCGTTGCCAGGCTGGTGCTGCAGTCCAAGTGTTGCCAGTTTATACCGCCACACACACACACACACACACTGAGCAAAAAGTTACATTTCAAAATTCAAAAAAAATAATTAAAAAATTACTTTTTTTTAACTACTTATTTAAATGCTGTTTGGTGTAAAAATTGGAGAATTAATAATATACATTTTCTGTGTTCAAACGAAATTAGAGAAAGCGTTTTAATATATTTTGTATTGTAATTATTTCGCGTTAGGAATTTACAATTTATGTTTTTGAATTGAGTGAAAGTGATTGCTAGAAAAGACAGACACCGAATCGTTTCCAAAATTATTCCAATAAATCTCGATAATATGCAACAAAAATAATTGACCAATAAAATCTATTCCTAATGTTAGTTTCTTAATCCATTTTTGGCGAGTGTACATAAAGAAATGGCCCCATAGCTGTGCCTAATGAACTAAATTTCCATTCCTTTGCTTGCTACGCCTCTTTCTCTCCCTCGCTCCCTCGCTCTCTCTCTCTCTCTCTCTCTCGCTCTCATTCCCTCTCTGCGCCGTTTTCTGGTTGAGCTGATTCTGTGCCGCTGCCAGTGTTGCCAGATCTGATCCGTTGGGATGGGATGGGGGGCGAGGGATGATGGGAGCTGCCTGGCTTCCAGCTAATGCGACAGCAGCGCATTGGCTCCCAACTTGCTGTTTATCTCTCGCCCCGCTGTGGGTCACATTAACCTCTTTGTTAATCATTTATAAACAAATGCAAATCAAATAAAATACACAGCCAGCTGCCAGGTAACAGCCAGCCAGGTGAGCTGAGCTGAGACGCTGCTGAGCCAAATCCAAAGCTGATGCAGAAGCAGAGACTATGCAAATAAACAGCAGCCAGCAAATGAGCAGCAAAATGGAGAAGGAAGCGAAAAATATACACACACACACACAGAGAGAGAAAAACAAATGATAGAATACACTAAAAAAAACATATTTAAAAAATATATATAAAAATTATTTCAATGCATAACGAACAAAATATTATTAGGTCTTATCAAAAATTAATAATATACTTTTTTTAATGATTTTAACTTTCAATATTATCGATAATAATAAAAATAATATAATAATAGAAAATTACTCAAATTAAATGCAAAATTCGGCATGGAAACTTAGTCAAAAACATAATGAATCAAGCAAAAAAATTAAATAATAATATTAGTATTTGCATTTTTTTAGTTTTCTTCTAAGTCGATTCAAGTTAAATATTTCTAAAATCATTCAAAATAGAAAAGTACTCAAATCAGACCTGGGCAAAGTCGACAATTTTAAAAACATAAGAAAAACCTCAGAAATTAAGTAAATAAAATAATATGAAATGAAAGCCAGCAAAGTATTATGAAATATTTTCATAGTTTATTCTTAAGTGCATCTAATCAAACAAAATGTAAATGCTATGCTTAAGGGTCGTTTTTTCAATGTCCTAATAAGTGGTATGTGTCAGATAAACTCAATAATAAGTACATTTCGTTTCCGTAATAAGTAAATTTCGTTTCAGAAAAGAGCTATCTGGAACTTCATCTTATGTGTCGGATAAGTAAAAACAGCTGATGGCCTACAAAGTTCAACTTTGTTTTTTTCGTTTATACTTTTTGGGATTGCTAAGACGCAAAACTTGATTCAAGGCTGTTTTCATGCGGAAATACACGGACTGCAGCTAAGGACATAGTCCTGAGTCACGACTGGCAATATATTTGTGATTTGAAAATGTGAAATTGCTGTTTTCTCTCTGTGCACACGCACATATAAAGACAAAAGCTGGCAAAAGTGCGATGGATGGCAGATAGCTAAGCTTTAGGCCATGAAAATGCAGCAGCAAGAAAAACTTAAGTGAACATTTTTATAATACCCCACGCATAGATGGGGGACGCTTTCAAAAGAAGATTGCCACCCCAGCCCACATTTGTAGGCTTTAAATCTCTGCGCGAATCAAATTTAATATGAAAATGCATTAAATTTAAGCAAACCATTTTTTATACCCTGAACCCATTAAAAATGGGTAAAAAGGGTATTATGGTTTTGATGCAAAAGTATGTAACAGGCATAAGGAAGCATCTCCTGACCATATAAAGTATATATATTATTGATCAGTATCAAAGCAAGTCGAGTCTGATCTAGCCATGTCCGTCTGTCTGTCCGTTCTGTCCGTCTGACCGTCTGTCCGTCTGTCCGTCTGTCTGTCTGTATGAACACACAGATATCAGAGACTACAAGAGGTAGAGACTTCATATTTGGAACATAAGTTCTCCTAGTCCCGGGACAGATCAAGTTTATTTCATTTTATCGATAACTCGTACCGTTTAAAAGTTATCGATAAATTTCGATTTCAGACTTGCGTTTTTGGGACATAACTTCAAAGTTATAAAAGCTAGAGGCCCCAAATTCGGCATGTATAATCTCGAATAGCATACACATGTAACAAATATTTCACTTTTTGGATACCACCCCCCAAACCCCCAAAAGTTCAGAAAACGCATTTTTGGAGTTATGACCTTGGAATTTGGTTTGGTCACACATATTATCGACAATTGTTTGCCCCAAAAATTTCAATAAGATCGGACGATAAACACAGAAGTTATTTAAGATTTAACTTTCCATTATGTGGGGCTCAGCGAAAAGCAAGCTAACTGCTTAGACCGCTTGCACTGCTTGTACTGCTTGTACTGCAGCATGTGTGTGTTTAGATTAATATGAATGATTGTAAGGACTGGGTTCAGGGTATCTCGTAGTCGGGCACTCCCGACTAGAGCACTCTTACTTGTTTATTTTAAACTGATATAAAAACTGTTTGATAATTGATTTTGGTCCCCCGGTTTTGCAAACTAGCAAAATGTTTTATACTCTTTTCGAAGAACTGAGTGTAATGCATAGAAAGAAGCTTCGGAGACGCCCAAAAGTTACCTCCAGTATGCTTAGAATGTTTAGACAAATTGATCTGGCCATGTCCGTCTGTCTGTCCGTCTGTCTGTCTGTACGTATGGAGACTAGTCCCTCAGCTTTTGAGCTATCGCGATTAAACTTTGCACAGAGACTTAATATTCAAAAGGACAGCACATTGGTCGGAACCGGCCGGATCGGACCACTTTATCTTATAGCTGCCATGCAACGCGAAGTCGGTTTTGGCCATAAATCCGATCTATTCAAAGCTATCCCCTTCAATTTCCTTGTTCACTTGAACATCCTCATAGCTCATCAATGTTTCAAAATTGAGCAACTATTCAGTCATAAATAGTGACGATATGCGTGATAAAATATTTTAAATAAACAGGTCTATACGAGCAAACAAAGCGAAGTACAACAAAGTTTTGAACAAAGTGCTCTTTTTTTTTATACTCTTTTCGAAGAAAATAGTATATTAAGTTTGTCCTGAAGTTTGTAACGCATAGAAGGAAGCGTCGGAGACCCCCAAAAGTTACTGCCAGTATGCTAAGAATGACAATACAAATTGATCTAGCCATGTCCGTCTGTCTGTCTGTCTGTCTGTCTGTCTGTCTGTCTGTCTGTCTGTCTGTCTGTCTGTCTGTCTGTCTGTCTGTCTGTCTGTCTGTCTGTCTGTCTGTATGTATGCAAACTAGTCCCTCAGTTTTTGAGCTATCGCGATAAAACTTTGCACAGACACTTGTTATTCCAGGGGACAGCACATTGGTCGGAGCCGGCCGGATCGGACCACTATATCTTATAGCTGCCATACAACTCGAAGTCGGTTTTGGCCATATATCCCATGTTTTTTAATCTATCGCGATGAAACTTTGCACTGATACCTATTATTCAAAGAGACATCACATTGGTTGGAGCCGGCTGGATCGGATCACTATATCATATAGCTGCCATACAACTCGAAGTCGGTTTTGGCCATATATCCCATGTTTTTTAATCTATCGCGATGAAACTTTGCACAGATACTTATTATTCAAAGAGACATCACATTGGTTGGAGCCGGCCAGATCGGATCACTATATCTTATAGCTGCTTTACAACTGGCAATGAATTAAATATTCTTAGAAAAAAAAAAATGTTACGCGACAAAACGATTTTGTACAGCTTATGAAATTTCAGTGGTGCAGTTGGCAGACTGAAAATTGCCTATAGGTTCGAAAAGAGTATAAAATCTTCGGCACGCCGAAGATAATCCTTCCCCACTTGTTTTAAATTTATTTTTAAATTTAAGCAATTTTGAAAGAAGACTGTACAAAAATAGAGGCTAGTGAAATCTATTCGCAGACGCCAAAAGAGTATAAAATCTTCGGCACGCCGAAGCTAATCCTTTCCGCACTATATTTTTTATCGCAACACATTTTCACATAATAATTTGCTACCCTTTGACTTGAACGCAATTCAAGCGAAAGCTGTGAAAACTTGAGGCGATATCTTTTGCGCTTATAAATTTAAATAATACCCCCCTCCCCATCCTGCACCTCATCGCCCATCTGAGGACGAAGCATTGCAAATTGCATTTTGAGCTGTCACGCGTAGCAATCTGTCCAGCTTCCTGCCTTCCGGACTAGGACACGGACACGGACACGGACCGGAACCAGGACTAAGGACCAGGACTAGCACTTGGCTTTCCTATTGACTAGCTAAAACTTTTAATCAATGCTGAAGTGAGGTAAGTGGGCGGGGGAGTGGGCGGGGGAGTGGGTGGGGGTTGGGTTGGGTTGTTAAGGCCGTGGCAATTTCACAACTGCTTTCATATGCAAAAAGATTCCAGTGGCGCTGGAGCGCATAATTAGTTTGGCCAGCTGTCTATATGTGCGTCTTGGTTTTCGATTCAGCTCCCATTTCAACGCCCCCTGTTTTGCTATCTATCCAGTTGCCTACTGCCTACTGCCTCCTGTCTGTTGTCTGCTGTCTGCTGTCTCCTGTAACTATTCTCGCCCCAGTTTTATGGTTGTGTTTTGCCCGTTAAGTGCGTGTTGTTGCCGGCACTTTCGCATTTCCTTTGGCTAATGATATTTTAATTAATTATGTGCGCCAATCAACCAGACACTTGGCTCAGTTTATCAGTTTATCAGTGTATCAGTGTATCAGTGTATCGGCTTGTCAATTTGCCAGTTTGCTCCTGTTGCCGGGCAGCAGCAAGGATACCCACTTGCAGTTCAGCCAGCAAACATTTAAGTCTTCTATTTGTTCGTATGCGTTTTTCTTCTTTATTTATTATTGCTGTGCTTGCTCGTTTGTTTCGATTATCTTATTTTAAGTGAATTATTCAAGCCAATCATTGCTTTTTATACTCTTTTTGCAGAATGACAAAACAAATTGATCTAGCCATGTCCGTCTGTCTGTCTGTCTGTATGTATGCAAACTAGTCCCTCAGTTTTTGAGCTATCGTTAAAAAACTTTGCACAGAAACTTAATATTCAAACGGTCAGCACATTGGTCGGAACCAGCCGGATCGGACCACTATATCTTATAGCTGCCATACAACTGGAAGTCGGTTTTGCCCATAAATCCCATGTTTTCAAAGCTATCGCGATAAAACTTTGCACAGATAATTATTATTTAAGCATACATAACATTGATTGGAGCCGGCCGGATCGGATGGCTATATCTTATAGCTGCCATACAACTGGAAGTCGGTTTTGGCCATAAATCCCATGTTTTCTAAGCTATCGCAATGAATCTTTGCAAACTGGAAATAAATTTAATATTTCAATTCAAATTGATATCATATGATATCAATTTTTACAGATGAAAGTGCTGCAGTTAGCAGAGTGAAAATTGTCTAAAGGTTCGAAAAGAGTAGAAAATCTTCGGAGCGCCGAAGATAATCCTTTCCCACTTGTTTTATAATAAAATGCAATATTTTATTATATACAAATCGTTAGCCAACTAAATTTGAGGCAAGCGCTTGGTCAAACATTTGCACTTTGACTTCAAATTTAAGTTGCTATTAATTGTAAGTTTTTAGAAATTTATAAAAATATTCAGATTATAATGGTTAATATTGACTTAATTTGGATTATTTTAAGCAACTATAAGTGAATACTAATATAATATTCGAAGATCAACATAATTTTTTATCATAGAGTTCTAGAGTGGTATATATTTGAAATTTGTGAAAATACCACTTTTTTAAACAATTCGAACATAATTTTTTAATTTCGCACATTTTAATATGATTTCTAGTTTTGTATTAAAATTTTAAATTAATAATATTTTAAATTCCGCAATTTATAAATATGATAAAAAATTTTAAGCCAACTGGTAAATTAGCAAAAAACATTTAAAACTAAAACAAACAATTTCTTAAGTATAAATAATAGAAAAAACAAAAAAATAAAATTTTCGCTTAACTGTTAGTGTTTTCGCACAAATAGTTTCGTTTATTGGAAACGCTTTATGATAATTTGAAATTTGCATAAAATTTATATTTTAGTTTCTTAGCTAATATTATTTGTAATTTTCGTAATTTATAATTTTCTACAATGACAAATGAAAAAAAAGTTTTAAAAATGCCATCTTTAAGCATAAATAATAGAAAATATGTACAAAAAACAAAACAACTTTTAGAGCTTAGAAATGTAAAATTAAAATAGAGTTTATTCTGAAAGTAGGGTGTGCTTATAGTATTTTATTTTTTAAGACCTTCAAAAGTGCGTCTTAATAGAACGCACATAACAACATTACTTTAATTGGCATGTAATTGTTTATCAATTAATGCTTCTTAATTACTGCACAATTCCATTCCCATTTCGGCAAGTTCTCATTTGCGAGCGAACATTTGTGTAATGCAGGTAATTGCCTGCCAGGCTGCTTTCTCCACTTTCTTGCCACTTTCCCCCAACTTCTTGCACTGCTGCCCTTTCTCACTTCTCTTCTCGCACTCCCTCTTCCCCCTCGGCCTTTATCAGCGCCAATGTTGCCGCCTGTCAACGGCACGCCCCCCCCCTTTCCCCCCGCCCCCCTCCCTCCTTGTCAAATGGTTTGTTTGCAAAGCGCTCAAACTGTCAAAATGGCGTGCGGCAACAACAACAACAACAATAACAACAACAACGACAACGACAACTGTGTCAGTAAGTCAATAATGTAATTTCTCATTTCATATTTTCGTATATTTTTACATATAGATGAATTTATTTGTGCTATACCCTGTTGCAATCAAAAAAGCGGCCAACCTCTGACCCAACAGATTCTTAGTCCTTTGGAAACTTTCACAAGTTTCTCAATCATACTCTTTAGATTATTTTAAAATATTTGAAACCTTAACTCATTTGCTATAAATCAAATTCAAAATTGCTACTATTATGTTTTATATGCTAAATGTTTGTTACAGCTGCCTACAGGGTAGTAGCAGGTCGAGCACACTTAACTAAAGCATTCTTGCATGTTTTTCTTTTTTGGCTGTACGCTTTCATCACATTACCTTTAACTGCCTTCCGCAACATTTTTATAGATGCAAAAGTATTCGATATTATTACGAACTCAAAGGACGAAAGAGAGAGAGAGAGAGAGAGAGAGAGCGAGAAGGAGCAACGAAAAAGTAGTGTACAACTTTAATATACATAAATGGCAAGTCTTTTTAAATTGCAATGAAAATGTTTTTCACCACATATTTTTTTGGGTTGTTTTGAAATCTTTGATATACATATATATATATATATATATATATATATATACTATATGCATAGTGCACGCTCGATAACGTGATTATTATTATTATTATGAAACATGAACCAGGTGAGAAAACTCTATAACATATTTTTATTATATTATGTTATTATGTATTCACTTTATACTTTTCTGGCAATCGAAAACGAAAATACTTTTGCTAACATGAATTGCCTTGGTTTTAATTAGCTCACGTTACTTATCATTTATACTTGATTTAAACCTACAATAATATTTGATATATAACAAAGAAAATGTATATATATATATAAATAAATTCGGTTTGGGAAGGTTTTCTTTTTTTAATAATTCCAAATTAAAGTTTCATATAGATTAAATAGGAATGACTGAAATAAGTGTTGGGGAAACCCTACATAATTGAGTTTCAAAACTCTTGTTGAATACTTTCAAGTTATAGTTTCATTTAGTAAAAGAATTTGTCAAACTAAGATTGTAAACAATTGATGACTTAAAAAAAAACCGTTCTTGGTATAAAAGCTTAAAAATATTTTTAAAAATATATTTCTAAGGTTTTAACGTGGTTAATCTTTTTTCCTGCAATTCTTTCAATTAAACACAACATTTGAATTGGTCAAGCTAGAGTTATAAACATTTGAGCCTATTTCAAACAATAATTGAAACATTTTATGTGATTTCCAGAGATGCGTGTTGATAAAAAGTTGAAATTGCTGTTAGATCACAGTTGCCTTTCATTTCGATTCGGTTGTGTCTCAATTGAGTATTCAGGCCTTGAACAGGTCTCGAATTTTGCCACTTTGGAATGAACACAGACAGAAACACACAAGTAAACTAAAATCCAAATAATATCTGTACATTTGGCCAACACAATTTCGAAAGCAGCTGGCAAACTGATGGTAAGTGCCTGCCCATCTATCCATGGCCGAAAAAGGACACTATAAAGGACACAAACACACACACACACACACACACACACACACACACACACAGCAGCAGCAGCAGCAGCATGGAACCGGGCCACAACCAGCAAATTCACGACCTGAAAACCACATTCGACAAAATGATGCAACCGCATAAATCACAATACACACATCCTGCAACAGCAGGAGTCATGCCACTTGCAACACCTGCCACACCTGCCACAGTGCCCCAACCAATGGATATGCCCAGCCGCATGAGAGCGATCAAGGTATTCAATGTGCTGCTGGCCAGACTCTGGAGACGCCGTTGTTCCGAGGTCTCCGATTTGCATGAGCTAGTGCGCAAATATCAATGTAAGGTATGCAACGATAAACCAAATCCAAATTGAGTCGGTGCTAAACAAATGTTGACTACTTTAACTCGATATTACTACTGGCATTGACTTACTCCAGTGGACTTCTCCTAATTGACATTCCTTCGTTGACCTTAACGTATCTGTTAGTTCTAGACGTATTCGCAACTTGCTGCCTCTTAAGCTAAACCGTTCTACTACTAACTGTTACTTGCATGAACCTTTTCGAGTACTCTGTGCTGATTATTCGCTTTTCGATGAAAATAGTATATTCATTTTGTGCTGAAGTTTGTAACACATAGAAGGAAGCGTCGGAGACCCCCAAAAGTTAGCTCCAGTATGCTTAGATTGACAATACAAATTTATCTAGCCATGTCCGTCTGCCTGTCTGTCTGTCTGTCTGTATGTATGCAAACTAGTCCCTCAGACTTTGAGCTATCGCGATAAAACTTTGCACAGACACCTATTATTCAAAGGGACAGCACATTGGTCGGAGCCGGCCCGATCGGACCACTATATCTTATAGCTGCCATACAACTCAAACTCGGCCATATTTCCCATGTTTTTGAATCTATCGCGATGAACTTTGCAGTGACACTTATAATTCAAAGAGACATCACATTAGTCGGAGCTGGCCGAATCAGATAACTATATCTATAGCTGCCATACAACTGGCAATGAATTAAATATTCTTAGAACAAACAAAAATAAATGTTGAGCGACAAAACGATTTTGTACAGCATATGAAATTTCAGTGGTGCAGTTGGCAGAGTGAAAATTGCCTAAAGGTTCGAAAAGAGTATAGAATCTTCTTCCGAAGATAATCCTTTCCCACTTGTTATACCCTGAACCCATTAAAAATGGGTAAAAAGGGTATAATGAAGTTGTGCAAAAGTATGTAACAGGCATAAGGAAGCATCTCCGACCATATAAAGTATATATATTATTGATCAGTATCAACAGCCGAGTCGATCTAGCCATGTCCGTCTGTCTGTCCGTCTGTCTGTCTGTATGAACACACAGATATCAGAGACTACAAGAGCTAGAGATCATATTTGGAACATAAGTTCTCCTAATCCCGACAGATCAGTTTATTAAAAATTTATCGATAGCTCGTCCCGTTCAAGTTATCGATAAATTTCGATTTCAGACCAGCGTTTTTTGGATATAACTTACAAGTTATAAGAGCTAGAGGCCCCTAATTTGACATGTATAATCTCGAATAGCATGAACAAATTTTTCACTTTTTGGATACCACCCCCCAAACCCCCAAAAGTTAAAAACACGCATTTTGAAGGTACGACCTTGCAATTTGGTTTGGTCACACATATTATTGACAATTGTTTGCCCCAAAAATTTCAATAAGATCGGACGATAAACACAGAAGTTATTTAAGATTTAACTTTCCATTATGTGGGGCTCAGCGAAAAGCAAGCTAACTGCTTAGACCGCTTGCACTGCTTGTACTGCAGCATGTGTGTGTTTAGATTAATATGAATGATTGTAAGGACTGGGTTCAGGGTATCTCGTAGTCGGGCACTCCCGACTAGAGCACTCTACTTGTTTTATAATATTTTTGATCTGATTTGATTTTTTGGAAACAATTTGCAATTTAAATGCCCTTAAATAATATTAACCTAATGCAAAAAGTTGAATTGTCAAACTCATTTATTATAAATATAAATATAACGGTAATTACGGACTTTGATTCTATTACTCAGAAATAGCTATTATTTGTAATTTATATATGTATGTAAACATTTTTTTTATTTATTTTGATTTTGTCTTTAAAAATTATTTTTATTTTTTAAATATTGCTAACGACTTTATTGCTAAGCATATGTAAAAAATAGTTTAAAAAACTACAATTATTTTTGAGAAAAAGTTCTAAATTAAATATATGAATTTGGTATTTTGGGAAATGAACTCAAAAATGATTGGCATAAATCTGATCGTTGATTTCGAAATTGTCAATTCATGCACATTCATATTCATTCACTGAACAATATATATGTGTATATATATATATA
This sequence comes from Drosophila flavopinicola, assembly GCA_035042425.1. Classification (NCBI taxonomy): domain Eukaryota; kingdom Metazoa; phylum Arthropoda; class Insecta; order Diptera; family Drosophilidae; genus Drosophila; species Drosophila flavopinicola. The sequence continues at coordinate 86,228 of JAWNLL010000213.1, read as the reverse complement.
TGTGTGTGTGTGTGTATATTCGGATCTGCAGGCGAGCTCCATGCGCGATGATCTCTTCATGCGCAACAAGATGATCTGCCGGGAGCAGCGACGCTGCGAGCGCCTGGAGGCGGAACTGCGCCGGATGAAATATGCGGCGGAGTTGAGTGCCCGGGGACGGGCGACCATGGAGCAGGCGCTGGGTGTGGCCCAGGGCCAGGAGGCGCAGCTGCGCAACGAGCTGCAGCAGAAGACGCTCGAGTGCAGCAACATGGGTGAGCTGCTCAACGAGACTAGGACCGATATGTTTCGCGAGCTGTCCAAGTTTCGGCAGTGTGCCCAGGAATTGGCTGAGCAGCAGAAGCATAATCGCGTCCTCGAGATGCGCAATGCCGAACTTGAGGATGAGGTGAGTCAGTTGATGCGCAGACACACACACAGAGAGAGAGAGAGAGAGAGAGAGAGAGGGAGAGAAACGCTGTTCTTTACTTCCTTTCGCTTGTTGTTCCCCAAACTTCAAAACAAGTTCGAATCGTTCTTGATTGAAATCAAAACAACAGTTCTTGAAGTAAAGAATAAGCTTTTTACTTAATTGATATAAAACATTCAAACTTTTGTCTATTTCCAATTATATCATTTCTATTTATATTCTGATATACCATATATATATATATTTATAGCTGCTGACGCTCAAGGATCAGTTTCAGACACAGCATGATGATTTTGTCGTCGCTGTTCATATGAAGCAGGAGCAACTGGATGAAGCATATGAGATGCTCAAGGCTTATGAACAGGAGCTAGCCGAATTGGAGCTGTAAGTGCAAAGATATATAAGCGCTAGTGTTTTCTACCATCTTTCTGTTTGTTAATAGTAAAATGCGAACTTCAGCCATAGTTAGAGGGTATAGGATTTTTTCAAAAGGAATCTGTTTTAAATTGAAATTTTATGTGTGATTTTTTTTTTTAATATTTCTATTTATACAATCAAACGGATATAAGTCGAATCTCCAAGAAACTTCGAGTTAGAGAACACCTATAAATATTTATGCATATATTTATGACAAAATTTAAGTATTCTTTTTAACATGTTTTTTGTTTTCAACTTATGGAATAATGTTCACAAATTTGAACTACTTTGACAAAGAGTTGAAGCTATGCAAATACAATTAAATAGTATTTTCACTCCAATACAAATCTCTCTCTCTCCCTCTCTCTTTCTCTCTCTCTCTCTCTCTTTCTCTCTTTCTCTCTTGAGCAGCAAACACATGGAGCTATTGAAGGAGACCCAGAACGGAACCATCATGCAGGAAATTGACAAGGTTGAGCACAAAATTGGAATGGTACGCTATATGATATGCTGCATCTCAGCCCATCGCTGGTGCCAGCTCCGTTCCCAATGGCCCAACTTCAAGTTTATGGCTCAAGAATTGGTCTCCACACTGATCGATTATATAGTGAATCATCATAGCCCATTGCCGATAGCGAATCTGCCGGTGACATCTGTTGGCCTCTTTCTGGGCATTATGCTACTGATCGACGTATTATACTGACTATAAATATATATATGCGATATACATATATATAAATATATATCTGATATGTGTTGAGAATAATGCACAGGTCTTAATAGATTCGAAGGTTTTGCGGAATATTGTCATTCCACTTTTTCGTTTGCAGTTGCATTTGTAATTTGTTGTTTTTCCAGTGCGTCTACGCTAAATTGTTGTCTAAATTGTCATCTGAACGAATTCGAATATATGTATGTGTAACAAGTAGCGATTGTGCATTTGATATATATATTTATATATGTATATCATATATATATAAAACGATTATGATTATAATGCCAATAATAAGCAAGCGAACCAGGACAAGGAGCACCTAAATCGAATAGCTGTATATCTTTCTTTTATTAACTCAATTTGTGCACATAGTACACTGAGAAAAAAGAAAAAGATAATATTCGGAACATATTCTTGATTTCAAGTTAAATTTTGTCAAATTATTGAAGATTGAATCAGGTTTGCATTTAAATTTAACAACTCTTTAAATTGTTATAAAATGTATTATTTTTCAAAACTTTGTATGCATAAAAAATAAAACATTGTTTCTCGTTTTTCCTTAAATCCCATTTCTATCAGATTTGCTACATTGGGTTATAAGGCATTTAAAGCTATTGCGATACAGCTTTGCACAGATACTTATTATTCAAAGAGACATCACATTGGTAGGAGACGGCCGGATCGGATCACTATAGCTTATATCTGCCATACAACTGGCAATGAATTAAATATTCTTAGATAAAACAAGTAAGAGTGCTCTAGTCGGGAGTGCCCGACTACGAGATACCCTGAACCCAGTTCTGACTTCCATTAATACTTGCCTAATAGTGTGCATACATACAAACACACACATACTGCAAGCAGTGCATGCGGTTTAAGCAGTTAGCTTGCTCTTTCGCTGAGCCCCACACAATGGAAAGTTAAATCACAAATAACTTCTGTGTATATAAACCGATCTTACTGAAATTTTTGGGATATACAATTGTCAATAATATGTGTGACCAAAACAAATTGCAGGGTCGTTTTTTCAACTTTTGGGGGGATTGGGGGGTGGTATCCAAAAAGTGAAATATTTGTTACATGTGTATGCTATTCGAGATTATGCATGCCAAATTTGGGGTCTCTAGCTCTTATATCTTTGAAGTTATGTCCCAAAAACGCTAGTCTAAAATCGAAATTTATCGATAACTTTTGAATGCGACGAGTTATCGATCAAATGAAATAAACTTGATCTGTCCCGGGACTAGGATATCCACGTGTTCATACAGACGGACGGACAGACGGACATGGCTAGATCGACTCGGCTATTGATACTGATCAAGAATATATATACTTTATATGGTCGGAGATGCTTCCTTATGCCTGTTACATACTTTTGCACAACTTCATTATACCCTTTTTACCCATTTTTAATGGGTTCAGGGTATAAAAAAAAATGTTACGCGACAAAACGATTTTGTACAGCTGATGAAATTTCAGTGGTGCAGTTGGCAGAGTGAAAATTGCCTATAGGTTCGAAAAGAGTATAAAATCTTCGGCACGCCGAAGATAATCCTTCCCCACTTGTTTTATTTGATTTGATTTGCAATTTTAGATCTAAGAATGAAAAAAAATAGAAAATGCTTGCAACAAGCTGCGTAATTTTGTTTTTAGCATGCATTTTGTTCACTCTGTGAACGAAATCGAACAGCTGTATATGATTAAAATGAACTCAATTAGTGCATATAATACCAATAATTGTCAATATAGTAGCTGCAAGTGGGGGCGTGGTCTGTGGGGGGCGGGGTGGTAGGGTGGTGTGGTGTGGTGTGGTGTGGGGTGGTGGGTTAACCACAAAGACAAACAGCTTGTGACATTTGCACAGCTCGTTCAGCGAATTGAGGCAAATGGAATTGGAATTGGCATTCTCATCATCAGCCTAATGCCACACAACAACAAACAGAAACAGCAATAGAAATGGCAATAGAAACAGCAATAGCAGCAACAACAACAACAAATGTGAAAGGTGCAAACCGCAGCGTGAGTTTAATTAAACAAAATAGTTTGTAATGTAATTCAATATGCCGCCTGTTTATATTGTACATATATATATATATATATATATGGGAATATGAAGCGATCAGCAAACACCTGTCGACTGTTTGCATTGTGAACTACTTAGAAGTATTACTAACCACCACTTAAATGTTTATTAAATTATGCCAGACAAACATGTTACCAATTATTATGCTTAAATGTGCATTTCATTAGTTATTGTCTATATGGTACTTTCATATATTGTGAATTAATTTCACCCACAAGGTTGAAAACTGGGCGGAAAACTGCTAATTGTTCAGGATTGAAAATGAAATCTTCTGCATTGTTTAAAAATTTTTAACTTTAAAAGTTGGCGAAAATAGTAGGTGATAAATCCCACTGTGATATTGAGCATTTTCTGTTTTTTCACATATCAAACTGGAATTTTTGACCTTTTTTCTCAGAACACAGAAAAATTTAAAACTTTGATTTTCGGTTTACGGGATTTTTTTTTTTTTTTTTTTTTGCTGTTACATTTTTTACCGGCTTTAAGCCAGGAAAATGGCCGGAAAATGTATGGAAATCAGAATTCAATTTAATTGATTATGCCATGGAATAATTCAGATTAATGTGTAACATTATGCAAATACAATATTAATTTATAAACTATTATATTATCAGCTTGAATTGTCAGCCATTCAAATGGAATTAATTATGAATTTTGTCTAAGCATATTTATTTGATATTTACGACAGCACCCCAAAAAAAAAACAAGTGGGGAAGGATTATCTTCGGCGTGCCGAAGATTTTATACTCTTTCGAACCTATAGGCAATTTTCACTCTGCCAACTGCACCACTGAAATTTCATAAGCTGTAAAAAATCGTTTTTTTTGTTCTAAGAATATTTAATTCATTGCCAGTTGTATGGCAGCTATAAGATACAGTGATCCGATCCGGCCGGCTCCTACCAATGTGATGTCTCTTTGAATAATAAGTATCAGTGCAAAGTTTCATCGCAATAGATTCAAAAACATGGGATATATGGCCAAAACCGACTTCGAGTTGTATGGCAGCTATAAGATATAGCGGTCCGATCCGGCCGGCTCCGACCAATGTGCTGTCCCCTGGAATAATAAGTGTATGTGCAAAGTTTTATCGCGATAGCTTAAAAACTGAGGGACTAGTTTGCATACATACAGACAGACAGACAGACAGACAGACAGACAGACAGACAGACGGACAGACGGACATGGCTAGATAAATTTGTATTGTCATTCTAAGCATAGTGGCAGTAACTTCTGGGGGTCTCCGACGCTTCCTTCTATGCGTTCCAAACTTCAGCACAAACTTAATATACTATTTTCTTCGAAAAGAGTATAAACAAAAGCTTTTCCATTTTGTAATATTATGCATATAGTTGAACTTTTCCTAGGGCTATTTATGTATGTAAATTATGGAAAAGCGGAGAAACTAATCTGGCGAATTAAATGCAAAACACATATGCCGAGCTAATCGTTATCTACATATGATAAATTTGCATATGTATGTATGCAAATAACTAGCTATTGCTGTGATAAGTTAATCATGTATGTAGCTCTGATTTCCCATCCATCATTTTCTGGGATAATAATTGATAGGGTATAAGACGGTCGTGCCTATTCCTTTTGTCACACATGCACACTTACTAATACCTATGCATGTATTACCTGCTAAGCAGCGCGGCGCAACTGCTTGCAAAACCCACTCACTCAATTTTAGTAAGTAGCTTAGTTGTCTACAGTTTGAACAGCACTGTGGTTAGCACACACTCGCTCACTCACCTGCGCTCTCCTTCTCTCTCTCACTGTCTCTCACGTTTCTGCGGCTGGCTGCTCTTTAAGCAATTGACACCTGCTTGTTGTTTTTGTAATTGCTCTGCCTGCTAATTTGTTGCAATTTAGTTTCAGACACAGCCACAAACAAACACTAGAAAAAAATGGCAAAAACAAAACCGCCTTAGGAGATCAGCTCAAAAACATTTTGCAGCAACATATGTATGTATGTATGTATGTATGTATACATACATATGTGCATTGCAGGCATGTATGTATATCAAGTAACTGTATTTAAAGCTTTTTGTTTTTGTATGCTTTTGCGCTGCCAAACAATCGAAACCGAAACACGTTGCCGTCGTTGCCGTGACGCGGCTTCTTTTTTTGTTCTTTTTATTCTTTTTTGTTGTGTTTATCGGGGCGGGCAATGTGTGTGCGAGCGCGCGAGTGCGAGTGCGAGTGCGAATGCGAGTGCGAGCGGGCTAACGGGAAAAGCTCAGCCAAACAACTGACCGACCGACCGACCGGCTGAGAGCGCGACAATGAATACGCACGCCTTGCAGTCGTCGCTGCTGTCGTCGCTGTCGCTGTCGCCGTCGCCGTCGCCGTCGCCGTCGCCGCCATACGTTTATCAAAGAACCAACAGCGCAGCGAAGACAAAGTGTCAAGAGAAAGATAGAGAGAGAGAGAGAGAGAGAGAGAGAGAGAGAGCGGCTGAGTGTGAGTGGGAGAGAGCGTGAGCGCTTACGCGTGGGTGTCGATCGAGTGGGAAGAGCGTGCAAATTTGATAATTCTGCTCGCTTCCTCTATTCTATGCATGTATGTATGTGCATGTGTATTCATCTGTGTGTGCGTGTACATACATACATATGTGTGTCTGCGAGCGCTGTAAGAGCGGCAATTGTTTGTTATTGCTGCTTTATTGCACAATCTTCACATCAAGCAGCAAACAAAGAAAACAAACAAAAAAATATGAAGCAAGCAGCTATTTGCGTTTGACCGATGCTTGAATACCCTACAAAATTGTTATATTTTTATCGTTTGTGGCATTTTCACGATTTAAATGATCAAATACACATCAAAAACCCGAACCCTCAAGAGTGCTTCCAATTTCCGTATAGCTAAAATTTCAGAACGTGTTTTGTTTTTGCGTGAAGTAAAGTAGAAATGATAGTTTTCATCCGACTTATGATGGGAATATTCAAATTGTTTTCAATTATTAAAGCTATATTTTAAATATTTGCGTTTCTATAATGCCTATGAAAAGAAATCGATAAGGAGCATTCGGAAATTGGAATTTCTGGTTTCTAATTTCTGACCGATATGGACGTTCTACTTTCTGGATTTTCTAAAAACAAATGTTCCAATTTCTCTGTACGCATCTTTTGATTCGAAATTAAACAAATTAAATCTCAGAAAATGTAATATTAATCAATTACAACTAAGAAATTCCTCAGCAAAATTACCTTCAATATACTTGTGGCATTTTAAAGGGTATGGCGAGATCAACGTATTAAATGTTTTTCGCTGCTGATTTTGCATTTGCAGTCTACGAATCAGCGGATATCGCAGAAAAGGAAACAAGTGGCTGCGTTAATGCCAATTGCTGCCAAACTGTGCTATGCAGGCCGCCAAAAAGTGACACATAGAGAGAGAGAGAGAGAGAGAGAGCGGGAGAGAGGGGTGCCAACTCTCTCGATTGTGGGTGAAGGCAGTGAGAGAGTGCGTGTGAGCTTTGTTGTTGTTGTCTTTTCATTTTGATGGGCTTTTGCACAATTTACTTATGTGTGTGTGTGTGTGTGTGTGTGTGTGCCTGCAGCCTTCTCGCACTTCGCTTCGCTCCATTCTATTGTGTTTGCGTCGGCGTGCGCGTAAGTAAATTTCTTCTAATTTAATATTTTGTTTACATTATTTATTCATTTACTTATGTATCTTGTGTGCCGTTGCCCGTCTCGCCCCTTCTCCCTCTCTCCCTCTCTCTCTCTCTCTCTCTCTCTCTTGAGTGCCGCAGCCTCCCTGCCGACACATTTGTTTGTTTACGTGTTTCACCTGCCAGTCTGCGTCGCCGTCGACGTCGCTGCTTTGCAATCTGCTCCCTATCTCCCTCTCTCTCTCTCTCGCTCAAGTCTGGATGCGACTGATCGTGCAGAGCTTTTTGGAATGAGGTAGAGCTAATCTGGAAGCTTGCTTCCCGTGTTAATGCTTTTGGGGTTGTTGGCAGAAAATACAAAAGAAATGAGTAGGGGGTTGCAATTTGCAAAGAGGGTTGCAAAATATGACCAAACAAACAAACAACGGGCAATTGAACTGTGAAATTAATACGAAAACTTGTCGGATATCACAAAAGTAACGGTGAATTATGCCAAAAGTTGGAGAGACACAAAAATTGGTAATTCTTTTCGAAAATATTCCGCAATATGGCTTGAAAATTAACGAAATTAATTTGAGTTTATATTTTATAGATCTGTAGAAAATGATGCCAAACTTATTAAAACGTCTCGAACATAAGTTAAACTTTCTATTTTAAGTTTGAATTCTAAAATTTTTTCTTATAGTTTTAATCAAGTTATCAAGTTTATTTTGTTTAAAATAATATGTTAGTTGCAAATATTAGCTAAACAAAAATTTGAGTTCTAAATATTGTTGCGACTCCAATAGCAGTTATATATTTGCCTATCTCAATTTCTTCTTGAATATTTCTAGAGTTTCCTTTTCTATTCGATGTAAATTTGAGTTGAATGCTTTGATTTGCTTGGAAATGTTTACAACAGAAACCTGAGAGAAATGCTTTCCTTCTACTTAGCTGTAGACGTGCAAATGATTTCATTTCTAAGTATTTGCACTTGAAATCGCACGAAACCTTGCAATTTGATTACGTTCTGATAGCAGTTAGTTCCAGAAATTCAAATGAAACATTTCCTACATAAGCTGCTCAGCTCGAATTGCGGCTAAATGCGAGAATTCCATTCAAAGTTTAAGTAATTAGAAATTTTGTGCGTTTGTACGACGAACAATTCAAAACCACTTCAACTTTTAATCAACAAAAATTATCATGAAATTAATATTCGAGTTGAAATAAAATTGTCAACGAAACATTTTGAATTATAGCTATTTCCGGAACTGGCAGTTTTAATTGGGTCGCACTCAGCTTTCAGAGATCCGAAATGCAATTGCTATTTACCCAGAACTCTTGCGAATTTTCACTTTGGAACCACGGCTCGTTTTCAAATGGAAGTGTTGACAAATTGGGAAAATTGCTGGAAATTCCAATTAGAAAACGAGTCCTGTAGTTTTGGGGCTATATTTTGTTTATACTCTTTTCGAAGTTACTGCCAGTATGCTTAGAATGACAAAACAAATTGATCTAGCCATGTTCGTCTGTCCGTCTGTCTGTCTGTCTGTCTGTCTGTCTGTATGTATGCAAACTAGTCGCTCAGTTTTTGAGCTATCGCGATAAAACTTTGCACAGACACTTATTATTCAAGGGGACAGCACATTGGTCGGAACCGGCCAGATCGGACCACTATATCTTATAGCTGCCATACAACTCAAAGTCGGTTTTGGCCATAGATCCCATGTTTTTGAATCTATCGCGATGAAACTTTGCACTGATACTTATTATTCAAAGAAACATCACATAAGTCGGAGCCGGCCGGATCAGATCACTATATCTTAAAGCTGCAATACAACTGGCAATAAATTAAATATTCTTAGAACAAAAAAGCAAAAAAATATGTTACGCGACAAAACGATTTTGTACAGCTTATGAAATTTCAGTGGTGCAGTTGGCAGAGTGAAAATTGCCTATAGGTTCGAAAAGAGTATAAAATCTTCGGCACGCCGAAGATAATCCTTGCCCACTTGTATTTTTTGTTTTGTTCTATCTTTGATTATTACCGGGAAATAGACAATTGAGAGTGAAAAGCAAATTGTCGCTAATCTGGAGAAACAAACAGTTTCGCCGAAATGATCCAAATTGCATGGCGCAAAGACAACAACAATAAAATGACGAGTGCAAAAGGATAGGGCAAAAATTTGCAGATGCAACTGTGAATGCAATTTGTGTGGGCGCATGGCCAAGGACGCGGCAAAAGTGGGCGGGGTGGGCTGGCTGGAGGTGGAAAGGCTGCTGTCCGACAGTTGCGAATCGTTTAATTAGTTGTTTTTGTTACTTTTCTTGTTGGCTCTTTTTCGGCTGCTGCATTTTCTGAAGCGCGTTTCTGGCGCTCAAAAGCGCGCTGCAAAAACATGAATTGCCGCATTCACACACACGCACACATAGATAAAACCCAGACTTAACACTAACACACTGACAGAGCTCGTGAGTGCAAGCGAGATGGAGCGAAAGAGCGCGCATAAGCTGGAATTGTATGCAATGCAAATGGCACTTTTTTGTTTTTGTGTGTGTGTGTGTGTGTGTTTTTGTTTTCGGTTGTTGTTGTTTTGTTTCATTGTTGTTGCTTTTTCGTGAATGCTTACCGCTGTCGACGCTGACGCTTCTGTCGGCGCTGGCGTCTGCTGCGCTGCCCACAAATAAATGAGTTGTGTCTGTGATTTTGTTATTGTTTATACTTTTTGTTGTTTGCTTTGGCTCTACACTCCAAATTGCAACTCTAGCATGTTGCTGTTTGTTATTATTACGCTGTAAATCACTTAAAAAAATTGGCCAACAAAAAAAATATACAAGATTGAATAATTCAATATATGAATGAAAGCAATCCAGAGATGATAGCAAGAAAAAAGTTGTTTTGACTCCGACAAGAACAAGAACAACGGGCAATGTTTGTTATTATTTTTGTTGTTGCTGCTGCTGCTGCAGGATTGTAACAGAAGCAGAGCACAAAAAATGCGCGTGCTTTAAGTTTGGCTGCTGCTGTTGTTGTTGTTGTGTTCTGTGTGTGATTTCGCTTCAACTTTTGCTTACTTCTGCCGTGTCTCTACTTTACTGTTTACTGTCACAATGCCAGAGTTTCAGCGAGCTCTGCATCCGCCTCGCACGAGTGTCGTTGGTGAACTGAACTTGCGTTTATTTACACGATGACGTTGTCGTCGCAAGCGCTCGAGCTTTCGCCTCAGCCTCAGCCCCAAAAAGCTCTACAAGTGCGGCGGCGACGGCGACGGCGACGGCGAAGGCAGCAGAAACTAGAAGCTGAGGCAGCAGAGGCAGCAGCAGCTGAACATTTTATGTGTTGTGCTTGCGAGGCACACTCGCGGTCAGCACAATAGCCACATCGATATGATAATCATTCAAATGTAGTTGTTTATACACAAATCGTTAACAAAACACAAGTGGCAAAGGCTTATCTGCGGCGTGCCGAAGATTTCATACTCTTTTCGAACCTTTACACGATTTTCACTCGGCCAACAGCAGCACTTTCATGTGCTGTACAAATTCGTTTTATCGCATGGCATTTATTTTTTTTTTGTTCTACGAATTGATATCATATGAATTTACATTTTTCTTTTGAAAGATACAGTCATCCGAAGCGGCCGGCTCCGATCAATGTGCTGTAATTTTGAGCAATAAGTATCTGTGCAAAGTTGCATCGCGTTAGCTTTAAAAACATGGGATATATGGCCAAAAGCGACTTCGAGTTGTATGGCAGCTATAAGATATAGTAGTCCGATCCGGCTGGTTCCAACCACTGTGCTGTTCATTTGAATAATAAGTGTCTGTGCAAATTTTTATTGCGATTGATTCAAAAATATGGGATATATGGCCAAAAGCGACTTCGAGTTGTATGGCAGCTATAAGATATAGTGGTCCGATCCGGCTGGTTCCAACCAATGTGCTGTTCATTTGAATAATAAGTGTCTGTGCAAAGTAGCATCGTGATAGCTCAGAAACTGAGGGACTAGTTTGCATACATACAGACAGACAGACAGACAGACGGACAGACAGACAGACAGACATAGCTAGATCAATTGGTTTTGTCATTCTAAGCATACTGGCAGTAACTTTTGGGGGTCTCCGACGCTTCCTTCTATGTGTCACAAACTTCAGCACAAACTGAATATACTATTTTCTTTGAAAAGAGTATAAATATAGCTATGAATTTCTAGAATTAGTGCTGGCAAATCAATGTTACCAATTAGGTTACGTATAATAAATTCAAAAATACTAAAATTGTATTTATTTACTTTGGCAATACTGACTATAATTGTTATTAATTCGCATAATGAAAGTAAATGCATTTACTTTTCAAACCAATCTGATCCAACTCAAAATGCAAAAAACCAATATTGTTAGTCTACTTTCTTGGGCTGCAACGTGACCTTAGCTTTTATGTGAGCGTGTATGAGTGTGTGCGTGTGTGCGTGTGTGTGTGTGTGTGTGTGCTCATGTTTTTGTTTGGTTTCTTAAAGCTGGCGCTGGCCAAAGCTCCGCTGCATTGAAGACAGAGCCCGGCAGCTTTGGCACAGGTGCGAGCGAGATGCGGCACGTGCTTACAGCGAGCGCCACAGTGTTGGGTAATGTGGTGAAACACGTGAGCTGCGCTCAGCGCATAACGGCAATTTACCGCCTTAGCACACAGCTGCTGATTATGCTACATATATACAATTCGCTTATATACCGCTATATGCTATTTGTGTCAGCGAGCATTTTGGTTGATGTTGCTCTTTGCTGCCGATGCTGTTGACCTGACGCCAACGTGCCGTTAATGCTGATACCGTTACAGTTACCGCTACAGTTACAGTTACACTCGCAGGCAGCGACTGCGGCAGCGACAGCGGCAGCGGCATCGTCATTGTCGGCCGGATTACACATTTAAGCTTTTGTGCCAATTGGCGTCATTGTTTGAGGTTACATTGTTACATGTGTGTGCGTGTGTGTGTGCGTGTGTGTGTGCGACCGAAGTACGCTCGTGTATCCTCCAGTCTGCCGTCTGTCGCTTTGACCCTGACAATGAGCGCCCTGCTGCGGCATTACTTGCTATGTATTCATTTAATTTAATTTGTATCAGCTTAAGCCATTTAACGACCAGCGCAACAAAAACGGAAACGGAAAGGAAACGAAACGAAACGAAAGGAAAGGAACGGAGAGGAAAGGCAACACACCGCATGCCCCGGCCCAAAAGTACCGCTAGGCATATCTGAGCGGCTGTCTAGTCTTGTCAGGGTCAAGGAGGCAGGTGGAGGGCAGCCGGCTCGGCTTTTGTTTTGGCTGTGCTTTAAGTGTAGTGCTAATTTTGTGCGGTAAGTGGATTAAGTTTTGCTTTGCGATGGCTTCAGGGACACGTGAGTGCACATGACTTACATACATATAGCAATATATACATATATACAAATATATATTATCTGTCGGAAGGTTAAGCCAGCTTAAGTGCAGGCTCAAGGTAATTATAGTTACAAGGCGTGCAATTGCAATTAGCAAATATTTAATTTTGAATTGCGCGCGCTGTTTGACAACACTAAATTGACGCACGCACTTCACTCGATTAGTTTGAGCTGCTTTTTCAGCTGTAAGCCAGCTTAAGGCAAGTTCAACCATTAAAAATGGGTGAAAATCAATAATTATTTATTTATTACTACCTAGTGCCATAATCATTATCTTAAATTAATGCAGTGGTAACCATCGATTTTGAATGACGCGCGCACGTTGACAAACACTTGGCGCACGCCATGTAATCGATAATACGTAAGCTTGATCGAGCGCATGATAACGTTATATTTACAGCATATTTAGTGCCTGACAATTGTGTAATATATTACACTTTAGTTCCTATAAGCTCAATGTAACTTTGAGCACGTGAATTTAAGTAAATATAATTAGTTTCAAATACCGCGCGTAGTGCAACAACACTTGTCGCACATACATTAATCGATAAAATAGCACAAGCGCGATAGCTTTTGCAGCGTCAGCTGTTGCTGGCATTTTTAGCGCTTTAACGCTGTCGGCTTGCACAACAATTTTTTTCAGCGATTTTATAAAATAAAACCGCAGTTAAATACGCTAAGCTGTCACAAAATGCGCCTAACGAACGTCCTGTTTAAGAAAGTGAAGAGCAAGTAAGTAAACAATACATTCAGCTTGGCACAATACACAGTCATCTTGATTTCCAGGCGCATCATGGTGGTGCTGGAAAGCGTGGTCAGCGGCCATCAGTTTAATGGATTTCGGGAGCGATTGGCGGACAAACTGGAAGTGATACGCTTCGATCCGTACAGTGAGTGATCTGGCCTCCATTAATAATATAATATAATATCTATACTAATATAACTTGGCCTTTGCAGTACAACAGGAGAGCTTGTATCGCGAACGCAAGAAAATTCGCAGCGCTTAAAGGCGGCAGCGTGGAAGAAACGTTAGTTTCCAGTTTCCTTTTGTTTTCCTTTTTGATAAATAAATTTATATATATGTAGTCTAAGGCAAATACATATGTGTGCTGTTGATAAGCTAAACAATTTATATATTTAATATATTTAAATCTGTTATGTGAATACGTGATCTATTGGAAATTCTTGAAAATGTAATCAAATAGGATTACCGATTAGTTTACTCACTAGATCTAGATATTACTTTCCAGTCAGTTCTTATTAATTTAGCTTTTCTTTCTTTTAGCTCTGGCAACTATGTGTGTATAATTTTGACATTATGAAATACAAGATTTGTATTCAAGTGAAACGTTATTTGTAGTTCTTAAACAATTTCCTAATACAAATACATAAGTAAAAGGTATGCTAAGTCTCAAGAGATATTTAAGATACGATTATTCAGTTACAGCGTCCTTTATTGAAACTGGATTTCAAAGAAATTGAGCTACACTAAATCATTTTTGTGTAAATAATAATAAGTCAATATGGCCGCCATAAAGGCAAACGCCAGCCAGAAGAAGAGCGGAAGATCATATTGACGATTCGGGTCGCTCAAGAATTCACGAGATTGTTGAATGAATGATTCACAGACCGTGCTCAGGTCCTGGTTCTGGTCCTGGTGCTGGTCCAGGTCCAGGTCCATGGGCTGAGCTCTGTTGTTGTTGTTGTTGGAAAGGTTGACCTGAAAAGTGGGCTGCAGCAGGAGACCTTTGGCCACACCGCTGTCGCTATTCCTCTGGAAGCGTTTTAAATTCGGTGACGCCTTGCCCCAGTTCAGGGGTAGTGTGTAGACCGGTGCAGGTGCCACCACATCCAGCTCCTCATTGCAGACAAAGGAAGTGATCAGCAAGCCCGAATAACTCAACGACTGTGAGCGACGCCTTGGGAAGCGCTGGCAGCTGAGGGACTTGGAGCCCGCCTCGGAAGTGTTTGCTGTCGCTTCCACTGCCGCTGTCCCATTACGGCTGGGTGCAGTTGCTCCGCTGCCAGCCGCCTGGCGATGCAAGTCGTTGACTCGTATATTGGGCAGACCGTATTCGAGGCATTTGGCCTCCAGCTGCCCGTTCGAGCATCCATCCAGAGGCTTTGAGTCCGACATGCCAGCTCGAGTTAGCGATGTCGCCTCAACTTTTGGAATGTGTTAAATGGGTGACTTACTTCCGTGCGTAAAAGCAAACTATTAAGTATTCAAAACTACACAGCACTTGTGGAAAGCAAATGCCAAGAAGAGTGAATGAATGTGTTTCCGATTACTTACAGTTAAAAAGGACGCCGTAGCAAGAAACAAGCAGCCTACTCTCTAGTTAAGATTCAGTTCAAGTTTCTTTCATCTTATCGTTAGGTCTTCCCGCTTAAAAGCTATCGATGCATTTAGAATTCAGACTATACTTTTTATACCCATTGAAAATGGGTCAAAAGTGTATAATGGGTTTGTGCAAAAGTATGTAACAGGCATAAGGAAGAATCTCCGACCATATAAAGTATATATATTCTTGATCAGTATCAACAGCCGAGTCGATTTAGCCATGTCCGTCCGTCCGTCCGTCTGTATGAACACGCGGATATCTGAGACTACAAGAGCTAGAGACTTCAAATTTGGAATATAAGTTCTCGTAGGCCCGGGACAGATCAAGTTTATTTCAATTTATCGATAACTCGTCCAGTTAAAAAGTTATCGATCAATTTCGATTTCGGGCTAGCGTTTTTAGGATATAACTTCAAAGTTATAAGAGCTGGAGGCCCCAAATTTGGCATGTATCATCTCGAATAGCATACACATGTAACAAATATTTCACTTTTTGGATACCACCCCCCAATCCCCCCAAAAGTTAAGAAGGTACAACCTTGCATTTTGGTTTGGTCACACATTTTATAGCCAATGTTATGTCCTATAAATTTCAGAAAGATCGCACAATAAACACAGAAGTTTTTAAAGATGTTACTTTCCATTGTGGGGGGGCTCGGTGAAAGCAAGCTAACTGCTTAAACCGCTTGCACTGCTTGCAGCATGTGTTTGATAAAATTAATGGACTGGGTTCAGGCTATCTCTTAGTCTGGCACTCCCGACTAGAGAACTCTGGTTTTGTTTTCCGTTTTGGTTTAGTAACACCATTATTTTGTTTTATTTTCCAATTTGTACCAACAAACATTACGTTCAATCATTTTAATAACTTATAGTTACTAAGTCATAGAAAATTGTTTTTATTTTGTAATAAATGAAATGAAGAATAATTTTTGAAATTTTCCTCAATTATAGATGATTTGAGAAATCAGTAAATTCCAGCAGTGCTGTATAAAAACATAATGGTAAGTTATTTGGTATGATTAGCAACTTTATTTCGCATCAAAATTCGTCTTACATTAAAAGTATATTATAGTATGTACTATGTATATTAAAAATAGTTTTGTAAACGCACAAAATGTGTGCGGGTTGACATTCAGCTATATATGTATATATAGGAATGATTGTTAGGGTTATTTGATCCACGAGTCCGGCTCTGGATGCCATCAAATCACAAAAGTGAAAAAAGAGCCTACAAAATTTGTATTCCTAACTAATGTTTAAAGGCGTCAGTCACATCAATGAAAAAGTTAAACTTCTCGGCACTAAGTATAGAATGTGCAAAATAATAATGATTACTAATTATGTTCAGTTCTTGTGCAAACTGCAAAAACAAAAAAAAAAATACACTTTGTTTATATTTGAAAAGATAACTAAATAAGTTGTTGTTGTAATTAAATATATTTAATTCCTAAGCACAGCTGCAGCTAAAATAAAAATAATAATTACTCATAATTTAAAAGGATATGAATCGAATCAATCGACAATTGTGTAATATTTGTAAAGTTCTTAGCCAGCCAAATTACAATCAACATATTTCTAATTACTAATATGCGCCTTACAAATCCCAAAGCACAGCTTTGGAATCGAAGTGCAATTGAAATAATATTATTTGTAGGTTCTCATCATTCAAGGGATTTGCATTGCAAATCCACGTATAACAATTACAATCTTTAGATTACTTATAGTTTTAAGTTACTTATTTCTTGAAATCGTAAAAAAAAACTAAAACTAAAATATTATATCTAAAAGATAGTGGTTGGGGCTATTGTTTTGAGTAACTAATACATATATATATATATATATATATAATAACCATATATCTGACTGACATAGTTATTAGGGCTATTGTTTTTGGCAATATAAATATAAGGACGTGCTGCTCCCATATATGTATATATATATATATGTATGAAATACTAAAATATTATTGTATTTAAAAGCTACAACTATTGCTGGCTGGATACATAGATCCAAATGTTGTGGCTATTGCTATACGTAATCAAGAAAAAATCAAGGCCACCCTTTTTGCTGAACATATAGATATTAATTTGGGCTATTGTTGGTTTTGGACATTATACAAATATGGGGATGGCTGACATTATCGTTAGCAACATCATCGGCCTTATTGCAGCTTGAAGGGCTTCTTGGTCATGAGCAGTCCGCGCTCCCACAGCGCCGTCGCGCACTCGACACGCCGCTCCAGGCTGCGCAGCGGCAGCTTTTCGATCTTCAGATAGTCGGGATAGGCACGGATGAGCACCTCAATGGCGGCGGCCTCCTTGGGCTCGATCTCCATGAAGTTCGCCTCGTACTTGCAGTACTCCAGCGCATTGTCCACATAGTAGTAGCAACGCAGACTGCTGCCGTCGGCCACAATGCGCAGGATATTGGCGCGCAGCAGGCGCACCTCGGTGCGTCCAGTTAGCTCATAGTCGCACAGGCACTGACCCTGCTCATCCGTCATGCTGCGCGATCCGAAGACCGTACGCTCGCGCTCCTCCTGGTGAATGATTGGCGGCAGTGCCTCGTGCTGGAAGCGCTTGGCCAGCTGATCGACAGCGGCATCGATTTGCCCATCGCCGGGCAGCAGATTCTTGGTTACCAGATCGCGGATCTGCTGCAGCAATTCGCTGCGCTGCGGCGTCTCCTGCGAGCCATGTGCGAGTCCCAGATGCTGCCAGGTGTGCAGCGGCAGACCACGTCGCAAATTCAGATTATGCTTGATGGCACGCTGCAGGACGTCCGGCATGAGTAGCTCCAGCAGATTGGCATACGCCTGCTGCTGATAAACGGATAGAGTAATGTGCAGTGAGTGCGCCTCCTGTTCGGTGACAGCCTGATGCACTGTTCCCCTGGGGAAATAGAGTATATCGCCCGGCTCGAGCACCGCATCGAACAATGGCTCCGACAGCTCCTCCTGCTTATAGTTGCCCGATGAGGTGCGCGCCAGGACATCGCAGTGCTGTGGCGGCGCATACAAACGCCAACGCTTGCGTCCTTCCACCTGCACAACGAACGCCTCGATGTCATCATAGTGCGGCGCAAAGCCCTGACTATTCGGTGGGGTTAAGTAGACATTGGCACCAACCAGACAGTGGAAGTACTCCTGCAGCACGCTGCACACGCGACGCAGCCCATCCAGATAGCTGCTCGGATTGAGGATGCGAATGCTGCATCCTTCGCCATAGAGGCCCCAAACCGTGGGCGGCATGGCACGTCCATCGGGATTGTGGGTCTGGCGCACGAAATCCTTATAGCTGGTCACATCAATGTTGGCGCCGAACTCCAGATGATTCTCGATCAGCATCTCGTCGATCATCGCAAAGGATATCAAGCGGGAAAAGTAATCACTGCGCTTGCGCACCACTTGACAAGCATTACGCTCCCAGTACTGGGCGAAGAACTTGTCCGGTGTAATGGGATTCAATAGCCACAGCAGCACACGCTTACCCTCCTCAATGCTGTCCTGCAGGTGCACTTCCTTGCGACGCGGTTCCGCCTCAACTGGCGGCTCGTTCTGCAATTTGGCCACTGTTGCCGTCTTGCTGACGCTTGCACGTGGCGGCAGCGGGCATGATTTGATCGTCGCTACTTTGTTGGTGGTCAGTGGACTGGATTGCGATTTGCCGTTGAGCGCTCGTGCTTTGATTTCCACTGCCTTTCCAGTGAAACGGAGCAGCGGACAAGATGGCGCTGTCGTCTTCTTCTTATTCTTGTCTTCTTCCACCTTCGTGGCCTGCAGCTTTCGTTGCTTGCTGTTGTTGTTGTTGTTGTTAATGCTGCTGCTGTCGTTGGAAAATGGTTCGTTGCGTTTGTTTCCAGCAGCCGTTGTTGTTGTTGTTGTTGCTGCTGTAGTTGTAGCTGCCAGCTTTTGCGATTTGTCTTTATCATTGCTGTTAATTTTGTTCTTGTTTGCAGCGCGACTGGAAGGGGCTACTGCTGCTGTAACGGCTTTTGCCTGCTTCTGCAGTGCGTTGTTTTTGTTTTTGTCCGCTTCGTTGGCCGCAAGCTCGGCCAGCTTGTTCTTAATGGCACAAGATGGCGCTGCCACTGCAGTTGCCTGCTTTTGCTGCTTGTTATTGTTATTGTTCTTGTCATTGACCGAACGGCGGCTGGAAGTGGCCGGAGTGGAAGCACCACTCACCGAACGGCGGCTGGAAGTGACCGGAGTGGAAGCACCGCTCACCGGACGGCGACTCGAGACCGACGTAGTGGAAGCACCGCTGCCGCTGCATGATGGAGTAAATTCCTCGCTGTATTGAGCGCTGTCGGTCAGACTGGAATCGTTGCTGCAGTCGCAATCGCACTCGCCACAGCTATCATCAGTCTCGCTTCCAGTCTCACTTCCAGTAGTGACGTTCAGCATGTCAGTTGCGCAGTTGCTGTCCGTAGTGGAGTCGCACACGTTCTTCAATAAAATCTTCGTGTCACCAGAGCTCTTAGTATTGAGGCTATCGTTGCTTGTGCGGGCGTCGATGTTGTCGTCACTTTGGCTTCTGAGCAGTTGGTTCAGCATCCTCATCTTCTTCAAGGTCTTGCGAAGTCGTGCTGTGTCGTTATTTGGCTTGTTCGGCACACGAAGCTTTGGTTTATTCTTTGGTCGGTTATTCGCGCGCGAATTCCCGCGCGCATAGCTAGCGTAAGCCGATACTTTATCAGCCATTTTTATTTGTGCTGAATTCAAATTTATCACTTTTTTCAAAACCGAATTAGTTTTTAGCACCGGTCGACACGAGAGAACGAATTGAAGTGAACTCCTAGCACAATTTTGTTTGTAAGGCAAGCACATGTGCTCATTCGGCCGGGCATCGCTTGCTTAGATTCATCGATAGCTCAATCGATAGCACTCATACGATACGCGACTACGTACGTTGTTGTCCAACCGTTTCGGTCGTTATTATTTTGAAAATTTGCATAGCTCTTACATATATTTGCCGCAAAAGAAAAAACTCTAAAAATAAAAATAAAGAGAAGGTTTATAATAAAATTTGTAACCCACTGCAGGTTATAAATTCATACTTCTGCGATATGAGCTTTAAATATAGATATGTTTTTTTTTTTTCTCAAAATCTTCGTTAAATTGCTTAATAGTGGTCTTTAAATTTTGGAAAATAGTGGTAAGACTTAAAGAAGTATGAAATATTTGCGCGGAATTGCAATATTTTATATGAGCAAGCATTGTTTATAAATTGTAAAAATGATTGTAATTAAATTAAATCCAAAAAACCATTTTAATACAAATATTTAATTTTTATAAATATATATTACTCATGAGTTATATAATAAAAATGATCGTTCATTTTTGAAATTTAAATAAATAAGAAGTTATTTCGATACAGTGATGAGAAAACAATATGTTTTCAGGGTCCATAACAAACCAATCATATGCATCTGCTTATGTAAGAGAGCTTCTTTTCAAAAGGGTTTTTAATTGAAAATATACCACATATCCGTTAATTCTGGATCCCCATGAAAAATCTTGAAATACTTTGCATTTTTTGTCAATAGCTTCTGCTTCATTTAAATACAAACAACATTCTCAAATTGTAGTACAACAATAGTGTCAATGTTTCGTGTGTGGGCCACCAATTAATCGATAAATTTGGGCAGCAGTGCTGTAAAGTGTTGCACCGGCGTTTGCTTTTGCTTTGTTTGGTTTTGTTTACTTGTGAAATTGTTGCGCCATGTCTGAGCCGGAGGCGGAAAATGCGGAAACAACGGATGCGACAACGGCTGCTGCGCCGGAGACAGCAGAGCCAACAACAGCACTGCCCGAGTTCAGCAGCAATCTGCAGGACGAGGACTTGGCCAATCTGGTGACAGCCGAGGAGTATTTAATGCGCAAAGATGTTCAACTGCTCGAATACGAAAAGCAGATGTTCCTCGATCTCGTCCACACGGACGGACTGCTCGTCAGTGCGAAGTGAGTGCGAGAGCGAGACAGCTGCCACATTAGCCACTTCACATTAGTTTCCATCAATCACAGGGGCCTGAGCTACGAGCGCGTCCTGCTGCACATCCTGAAGGTCTTCAGCGATGCCGGCAATTTGCTGCTGGTCGTCAACAGTTCCGACTCCGAGGAGCACTTCTACAAGTCCAAGCTGGAGGCCAAATATGTGCACGAGGTGGCCAACACGGCCACAGAGCGGTAGGTAGAAGGGCGAGCAGAGCCCGGAGTGTGGGATGAGAGATTCTGTATGGCACATAGGGTATCATGAAGTTGGTAGAAGGTATATGCATCGGCATATATGTATGCATGTCATGTTTCTATGCATATCCTCGAGATTGGGTTAGCTTAGGATATGTACAGCATCTTTTGCTTGTGACTGAACTGTCTGAGGTCTGAACTTGCTCCTCATCTGGACAGCTTAGAGAGAAGTCGTCAGAAGGGAGCTGAGCATCTGACAGCTTGAAAACCAAGAAGCGAGTGTTTGAGATGTCTTTTTAGGCCACTGGTCATGCTTACAGGTGGACGACTCTGAGACATACCCATAAACTGCTCATCTGGAAGTAGGACTGTGGCCCATCAGCTATACACTTGCCATGTGTCCTGGCATCCATTAAAAGACTGATCTCAAACCGTTGACCCATCTCGTGGAGATTTGCCAACGATATTCCGTTGAACGATATTGCTGCTATCGATTTTGGGCCGCTTAGCTTCTCTAAGGCGTCTCCTGGAAATCCAGGTCGCAATCTTTTTCGGCAGGTCACCAGCAATCTCAAATAGCAAAGTTTTATGACTCTAGCTTTGAAATAGTTGTAAATAGTCGCGTTGCACATTCGAGATTTGAAGTGTTGCCACATCTTATCGATTTGCCAGCCTCCCAGTGGGCGTGGCACAAAAATCTTAACACTTTGCCAGAAGCAGATAGCTACAAGAATAGAAATCCAAGCTTCAAATCTGAATCTTCAATAGTGTCGCAAATAGTTGCGTTCATACGGACAGACATTGCACAATGTCCTTCGGTATCGGAGCTTAAAATGTATGTTTTTCTCTGCTACATAGAATGCAAGATTTGATGCTGTTTTGTTTTGGTTTCGTTGACAGTGAACGCGTTTATCTGGAGGGTGGCCTGCAGTTTATAAGCACACGGATTCTGGTCGTCGATCTGCTCAAGCAGCGCATACCCATCGAGCTAATCACTGGGATCATTGTGCTGCGTGCGCACAGCATCATCGAGAGCTGCCAGGAGGCGTTCGCATTGCGCTTGTATCGCCAGGCGAACAAGACGGGCTTCATCAAGGCCTTCTCGAGCAGCCCGGAGGCGTTCACCATTGGCTACGCACACATCGAGCGCACCATGCGCAATCTGTTCGTCAAGCATCTGTACATCTGGCCGCGCTTCCATGCCACTGTCCGGGCCGCACTGCAGCCGTGGCAGGCGCAGACGATCGAGCTGCATGTGCCGCTGACCACACGCATGACATCGCTGCAAACGCACATTCTGGACATCATGAATTTCCTGGTGCGCGAAATCAAACGCATCAATCGCACCGTCGACATGGAGGCCGTCACCGTGGAGAACTGTGTGACGAAGAAGTTCCACAAGATCCTGCAGGGGCAGCTCGATTGCATCTGGCATCAGCTCAACTCGCAGACGAAACTCATTGTGGCGGACCTCAAGATTCTGCGCAGTCTCATGATGTAGGTGTGGCAGCTTATGCGCTTTCTGTATCCATCCAGCTTAAAGCATTCGACTCCAAACTCTCCCATTGCAATCAGTCAAAAAATAGGTTCGACTATATCATATTTCATAGGAATAGATGCACTTTTGTCTGAGCAACTTTTTGGCTTTCCAATTATATCGATCCAATTTGGTTTATGTACTTGATTCACGAATGTTGCTGTTTATGACTTGCTGTTAATGATATTTCACGTCTAACAGCTTTTGCTAAACGAAACTTATACACTTAGCCTAGACTTATAAATGCACATGAACATCGAATGGAACAATTAGTTAACAATCTATACTTGATCGTTCGATAAAGCTTTTCCACATTCACACTGTATTCAAATTAAGATAATGCGCAGTAAGTTGGTTAATGTCTGCCGCTCTGTTTCATATTCGAAAAGAAAACGTATTGAACTTTCTCTCCATCTGTTTCAGCTCGACGATGTATCATGATGCAGTGAGCTCGTACGCTCTGATTAAACGCTATCGCAGCACCGAATACGCCATTAGCAACTCCGGCTGGACGCTGCTCGATGCCGCCGAGCAAATCTTCACGATCTCCAAGCAGCGTGTCTACAATGCCCAAAATGGTGAGCAGCAGCTAGTACTCTAGAAAGTAAGGCTGGCATTTCATAGTACATGATTGATAAACGATTCCCTCCATATATGTAGATGACTGCAGAGTCAGGGCATGGATTCAAAAGCACACAACTGGAGAGAAAGAAGATTTTAGAGAGTTGATAGTAGATAGAAGAATAGAAGAATAGAAGATAGTGAAGTGTCAGAGATGGCTGGAGTTACCAAGTAACTAGCAGGTGCAATTTTAAAAGGAGAGGACACATTAGTAGCGCTGACGGAGGAATAGGTTTACTGAACAAATCTAGCTAATAGGTCAGAGGCAGCAGAATCATGACTAGCTCTTGCAATGCCTTTAATTTGAAAAGAGTTAGCTAGATTCTTGTCAGGAACGTTTTTGGAGGGAGATATCTTCAAGCCCATAAACTACATATTTATTCTTGATCATATCCATCTTGATGTCTAGTTTCTCCCCTTATATACTCTTTTCGAAGAAATTAGTATATGAAGTTTTTGCTAAAGTGTGTAACGCATAGAAGGAAGCGTTGGAGACCCCCAAAAGTTACTGCCGGTATGCTTAGAATGACAAAACAAATTGATCTAGCCATGTCCGTCTGTCTGTCTGTCTGTCTGTATGTATGCAAACTAGTCCCTCAGTTTTTGAGCTATCGCGATGAATCTTTGCACCGATACTTATTATTCAAAGAGATATCACATTGGTCGGAATCGGCCGGATCGGACCACTATATCTTATAGCTCCCATACAACTGGAACAAAATTAAATATTTCAATACAAAATTTAAATTCATATGATATCAATTTTTGGCAGTTGGCAGAGTGAGAATTGTCTAAAGGTTCGAAAATAGTATAAAATCTTCGGCACGCCGAAGATAATCCTTTCCCACTTGTTTTGTTTTTTTAATTATTTCCCTTTTTAACTTTTTAATGGCCACGACAAATGTTTGCTGTGAATTTGAGAATATATAAATGTTTAATTGCATGATTAAAAATCAATTGAAAAGTTGATTGTGGATTGGCTAATGTGAATGACAAAAGTCAAGCCAAACGTTAAAAAAATGTTGACTTATAAACACTATAAGTTTGCCTAAACTGAACCGATGTTCAAAGGTTATGTTTTTGCCTGCTTAAGTTTCTTTCGGATTTGCAGTCAAGACATGAAAAGTTTCCTAGTCTTGCCCATAACTTTGGCAAAAGTGAACAGATGCTCAAGCCCGAGGACATTATAGTAAGGATTTGACCTTCTTATGCATTATAGATCTAGGGTTGTTGTTTAGTTCGCAAGTGCTTTCATAGTCAATATTTGCTCTTTTTGATTATCGGTATAAACAAGCTATAGATTTCATTTTGCACCTTATTCGTCAGTAGCAACTATTTCATTTCTGTGGCTGATCCGATTTATATATGTATATTCATACATTTCAATGATTGTATATTTGCGCAGAATTCGAACCGGAGCCTTGCCCCAAATGGCAGCCACTGAACGAGCTGCTCACCAAGGATATACCCGGCGATATGCGACGCCGTCGTGGCGCCGATCATCTGGAGCAGCCGAAGGTGCTGATACTCTGCCAGGATGCGCGCACCTGCTATCAGCTGAAGCAGTATCTGACACAGGGCAGTGCACGCTTCCTGCTGCAGCAGGCGATGCGTCACGAGGTCCTTGTGGGCAAGCTGAGCGATAAGCTGGCCAAGGACAGCCAGGCAGCGGCAATGGCCGAAACGGAGTCCGTAGCTGAACAGACCAAAGTGAAGCCTCAGATGCAGCCGCCGCCGCCGCCGCCGCCGCCGCCGCCTGAGAAGTCAGTGCAATCCTCGCTGGACGAGCTCTCGCAGCTGCTGAGCGAAACGGAGCAGTTGCATCTGTTCGAGGAGAGCTACATGCTGACGATGACGCAAGCCGTACTGGTCCACGAGCACGATCGCGATCCCGATCCCGAGCCCGATCCGAATGCCTCCATCTTCGAGATCATACCCGAACTGGAACAGTTCGATGTGTCCGCTGCCCTGGCGGCATATCGCCAGCCCTGCATTTGCCTGCAGACGTTCAAGACGGAGCGCGATGGCGCCATGGCCCTGGAGCACATGCTGGATCAGCTGCAGCCCCACTATGTCGTCATGTACAATACGAACGTGACGGCCATTCGCCAGCTGGAGGTCTTTGAGGCGCGGCGTCGTCTGCCGCCCAAGGAGCGCATGAAGATCTATTTCCTGATCCACGCTCGCACCGTCGAGGAGCAATCCTATCTGACCAGTCTGCGGCGGGAGAAGTCCGCCTTTGAACTAATCATCGGCACAAAGAGCGTGAGTAATGTCACCTTATTCTTTATCTTTTACTGCTGGCTACAAATCGGAACATCAAAGAGTATAATGTGACAATCTGAAAGAATATGTTTATTTATATTGCTATTTAGAACAATGTATTGATTGTTTTTCAAGCCCAAGAAGCTTAACTTATACATTTTATTGCACTATATTAATAGATCAAGATGACAATATATTTTGCATTTAGTTTTTTTTATGCTTCAATTGAGATTTGTACTTATGTAACAATTATCATTTAATCATATAATTTTATCAACAGAATTCATATTTGGCATTTTTCATATTTCCCTGTTCGGATGAAGTTTATTTCGTGCTATCGATAACTCGACCCGTTCAAAAGTTATCGATCAATTTCAATTCGAGACCAGCGATTTTGAGCCATAACGCTTTATCAAAAACTTTTTGGATTTTTTATACCGAAGCATCTTTGGTTTGTGGCCTCTATATTAATCATGCATATATGTCTTTACCGATATGCAATATTCGATTTTTTATCACAATTTAGCTCTGATAAGTCTTCCAAGTCAAAACTCATCGGATTTTTGATCTGAAGAACTTTTTAGATCATAAACTCTGTAGTTGTTTAATAATAGGGCTTTGTAAGGAAATATTAAAGATGAAAACTCCGGATTTTTGAGGTGCCAGAGTCTTCAATAAGAAGTAATTTAGCGCAATGTCCGAAAGATCGATATTATTTGTATCGGTATTATTATAGTTTCTTTATCACAAATGCTGAAAATTGCTATTATATAAATGTTTGTAAAGTATATATTTATTTGATTCATAAATCAACGATCGATGAAGTAATATTTCAACTAATATTTGCCCATTTTGATTTGCAGAAAATGGTCATACCCGAGTACCAGGATGGCAAAACGGACGAAGCCTTTGTGCTCTACAAGGGCTACGACGACGACGATGTGGAGCCCACAAATGCAAAGACACGCCAGGGCGCCGCGATGGGCGTGGCACTGACCAAGGCACGCGTGACGCCCAAAGTGATTGTGGACATGCGAGAGTTCCGCTCCGATTTGCCCTGCCTGATCCATCGTCGTGGCTTGGAGGTGCTGCCGGTGACCATCACCATCGGCGATTACATTCTAACGCCCGAGGTGTGCGTGGAGCGCAAATCGATATCGGATCTGATTGGCTCGCTCAACTCGGGCCGCCTGTACAATCAGTGCGTCCAAATGCAGCGCTACTATGCAAAGCCCATACTGCTAATCGAGTTCGATCAGAATCGACCGTTCCATCTGCAGGGCAAGTTCATGCTGTCGCAGCAGACGACGGCAACGAATGCGGATATTGTGCAGAAGCTGCAGCTGCTCACGCTGCACTTTCCCAAGCTGCGTCTGATCTGGTCGCCCAGTCCGTATGCCACCGCCCAGCTCTTCGAGGAGCTCAAGCTGGGCAAACCGGAGCCGGATCCGGCTGCTGCCGCCGCCCTGGGCAGCGATGAGGCTGGCGGCGCTGCTGCCGGCGACCAGCTGCATTTCAACAATGCCATCCACGACTTTCTGCTGCGTCTGCCGGGAATTCATACCCGGAATGTGCACGGCGTGCTGCGCAACGGCGGCTCGTTGCGTCAGCTGCTGCAGCGCAGCCAGTCGGAGCTGGGGGCACTGCTGCAGTCGCAGGATAGCGGCCGGCTGCTCTGGGACATACTGCATGTGGCGCATCTGCCCGAGAAGGATGAGGTCGCTGGCTCCACGGCTCTGCTGGTGGCCAGCAAACAATCCGGCAGCGGTGCCCATAATCGCTTCCGCAAGGCTGCCGGCGAAGCCAGACGAGGCAGACGCTGAGGGTAAGCACGGGCCGCCGCTCAGGTGGAATACTCTGCTCTGCCACAAGACGACGCTCATATACCCTTGCAGGCGGGCCTCGGGCTTGCTTCTCTTCATTGTTGTTTAGCTATGTGATCTGTAAGAATGTTAAGAGCATTATGAAATGCAAAAGTTGGAATTCGGTTAACTTTATGTTGAAGTCGGTAAAAGTGTTAGTCAAGATCTAGATAAAATTGTTTTGGCATTTTACTTTAATTTTTTCAAATATATAAATGATTATTTTGCATTGCAGCTGTAATTTAGAAAAATCAATTACTTTCTAGCTTCCATCTAAATTCAATGATGACATTTTTTTTTTATATTCAGCGATTTCTTCTGTGATCTATTATAATGTTAAGAGCATTATGAAATGCATGAGTTGAATCTTTTCTAACTATATCTTGAAAGTCGGCTTGACGGCAAGAAAAAAGTGGTGTTTAAATAAAAGCAACTTTTCGAATTTTTTCAAATATAAAAATGATAGTTTGCACTGCAGCTAAATGTTATTTTTGGCACCAATTTCAAATTTGCATTATAAAACTCCAAAAATAATGATATCCCGTGACCATATACATTTTTATATATTGTACTCACTTTTAATATACCATTTGAAAAAACATTTTTCTATGCAAACTCAGTTTTTTTTATATTGTTTTTTTAACCTAATGCTGGCTGAAACTTAAGTTAAATTAAAAACAATTTAATTACACCATGAATAAATGCTTTTTTTGAAAGTCATCTATTTATTTTTGAATAATTTTCTCCTCTAAAGACTTATTAATTAAAAATAAATATAGTTATTTTGTTGAATTTAATAATTTGTTTCATCGAATGAAATTCGTATTGAAGAGGCTCTTTAATACCCGTTAATTAAAAACTTGTTGAAAACAAAAACATCACAAACAACTTATTTTGGAGAGAAAAACCCCAAATTATATTTTGTTGGACTTTTTTTTCCAACTTCTATAATAATTTTTAAAAATGATTGTTTTTTAATTAAACTTTTAACTGTTACAGTTGCTGTTTAACTCAACAACTGGGAAACTAGATGGCAGAGATGGACGTATATATATCCACTCAGCCTGATCAAGAATATAAATATGTACTTTATGGCTGCTCAGATACCTACTCCTTTTATACGTTACAAATCTCGTGATAAAATTATAATGCCCTTTGCTACGGTATGGGAATTATGAAAAAATAAAATACATTCAACGTTTCAATTAACTTTGATGACAGGCGGCAGTCGGCAGTCGGCAGGCAGGGGCAAGGATGTCCAGCTGTCTGACCAACGCAAGAAGGAGGAGGAGGAGCAGCAGCAGCAGCAGCAGGATCTGCAGCAGAAGGACATGCCAGGTGGCAACTGGGATAGCCGACAGTAAAATCAATTCGAATGCATTTTTAATGTAGCATGGCAGCTACCCCAACAGCTACTCTACCCATCTACCATCTGTAATCCCCCCCTCCCCAAAGTTGCCCCACTTGACTGTTTCAGCAGTCCCCAGTGAACAGGCGTTAAATGTGCATAAAGAATCATATATATTGTCATATATTTAAAGCTTAAGTTTTTTCCTGTCCAAATTCATGTTGTCAATATATTTTAAGTTATGGCCAGTGTATTTAAAACTAACTTGTCTTATATCATAACTAGCAATATATCAACTATATTAAAAAAAGCGTGTATTTTAAAACATAATGAATATGTCATTTTTGCATTCCTATGCCTTACATTGTATTTATAAGCAAACCAAACTCGTAAGTTGAAGTTGGTATATTTTTTGTAAAATACTTAATAGAAAATCAAGTCAAATATATCAATCTTATTGCTTTTGAATACAAATTATATTATTACCCAAACTAAAACAATCGTAATTTTGTGAAAAAGTCAAGAATGCAAATTATTTGTGTAGAAGATTTAAGATTTCAATTCAAAATTAAAACATGCTACATAAATCATAGATTTGATTTGAAATTTTAAAAATAGTTGAGACATTTACAAAATTTTTTGACTTTTTCTCATATAGGATATGAGCATTAAATTCATCAAAAAAATTATGTATATTTAAAGAAATGAAGTTCCAAATGTGTACAAGCAATAACAATTTTTTCGATCGATTTTATACAATATCAATCCATTGAGAAGTTTCATCAAAATATTTTAGCTATAAGATTTCAATTATATTAAGAAATAGAAATAATTGTATACAAGGCATAACAAAAATCTTGTTCTTTGAAAATAACTGAAAGACTTGTTCAGAAGTTGTTCAGACTGAAAAACAGCTTGTTATTTCAGCACAAATATGATTCAAATTACATATACAAGTCGCAGACTTATGGGTTAATATTTTAAAAAAAAATTTAACTATAAGCTTTGTATTCAAACTATTACTGTATACAGTCGGATATAAATCTCCCTCATTACCAGTGAGCCCCAGTTTTTCAAAATCGTAGGAGAAACACCAAAAGTCACTGCATATTTTCGTGTGTGAAACAAAATCAATGAGTCAGTGCGATAACGAATACGAATACGCATTTGAATGCGAATATGAATGCGAATGTGAATACCAATTGAAATGATGTCTGCAAATGATGCAGTTAATTCCGTAATACTATATACACTTTACAAATGGGCATAACGATAACTGATGTATAGTATGCACAAATATTCGAAATGATAATAAATACAGTTTAATGCACAAATAAGCTATACACATTAATTTTAATTATTACACTTTTTTTTAAAATATTTTTCTTCATTTCCTTTAACATAAAATATAATTAGAATCGTATGACTAAATTATACAATATTTGCTTGATTATTTAAATCAGTTTGTTAGTTTGTAACTTCATATTTGCTGTTTATAAATAAATAAAATATAACTCGGTTCGATATTCATTCAGATAAGTGAGAAATATAATATAATTACAAATATGGTAAATTTGTGTAAATAAATGCCTAAATGTATATGGTTATTTTTAATACAAATACTACAGAATTAAATAAGTACAGTCAACAAATATGAGAACTAATGAGTTATAAATAGTATTAGAAAAAATTGAAATACTAATAAGAAGCATTGCTATCTGTTTTTATACCCTGAACCCATTAAAAATGGGTAAAAAGGGTATTATGGTTTTGTGCAAATGTATGTAACAGGCATAAGGAACCATCTCCGACCATATAAAGTATATATATTATTGATCAGTATCAACAGCCGAGTCGATCTAGCCATGTCCGTCTGTCTGTCCGTCTGTCTGTCTGTATGAACACACAGATATCAGAGACTACAAGAGCTAGAGACTTCATATTTGGAACATAAGTTCTCCTAGTCCCGGGACAGATCAAGTTTATTTCATTTGATCGATAACTCGTCGCATTCAAAAGTTATCGATAAATTTTGATTTTAGACTAGCGTTTTTGGGACATAACTTCAAAGTTATAAGAGCTAGAGACCCCAAATTTGGCATGTATAATCTCGAATAGCATACACATGTAACAAATATTTCACTTTTTGGATACCAATGAATTTGGATACCCCCAAATCCCCCAAAAGTTATAAAAACGCATTTTTGAAGGTACGACCTTGCAAATTATCGACAATTACTTGCCCCAAAAATTTCAATAAGATCGGACAATAAACACAGAAGTTATTTAAGATTTAACTTTCCATTGTGTGGGGCTCAGCGAAAAGCAAGCTAACTGCTTAAACCGCTTGCACTGCTTGTACTGCTTGTACTGCAGCATGTGTGTGTTTAGAGTAGTACGAATGATTGTAAGGACTGGGTTCAGGGTATCTCGTAGTCGGCAACTCCCGACTAGAGCACTCTTACTTGTTTAGTCTGTCATTGCGCTTAAGTTTTACTTGTAGAATGATAAGATGATCAAATAAATAAATAAAGGCAAATTAAGAAATGTTTTTTCACTTTTAGAAAATTATTTTTTTTGTATTAATTTTTTTATATTAAGAAATAAAACACAAACTTTAAGAAAAGTAAGACGATTTGCCTTTGACTAGTTTTCAACTTTTCGCTGAATTAGCTGCATAATTTGGACCACTCAAACTGATGGCATACATATTTAAGAGCTACACTTAAACTTAGGGAAGGGCGTTTGTGTGCTCGGCTTTTATTTAATTTGTGCATTCGAAACGGAAAACCTAATGTTGTTTTGTTTTGTTGTTGTTGCCATTGCCATTGACGAATGCCGAATGATTTTGGTAGCCGTGGGACGAATGTCAAAGCATTTTTGCCAATTGGCTGCGCTTTGCTGCTTTGCTCTTACCCCTGGAGCACATCCCCCTGCCCCAATCGATCCCGCCTGCCTGCCGCCCCCTTCACGCCCTCATCAATCCGCAGGCGGGCTCGTAATGGTCGAAACAAACAACTGGCCCGAAGTGAATTGCAATTAAAACAACATTTCAATGACTGATTTCTTGGCTTGTTTTCCCGGTGCTTTTGGGATCCTGTTGCTTGTATCTGAATCGGTTTTGGGTTTTTTTGGGCGGGTGGGGGGTGGGTGTTAGGCAACTTGGTTAGTCAGTGGGTCCTTTTGTTTGGCAGGCTTTGGCAGCCATTTGCCCCTGGCACAATGCGCTTCATTTCGGCATTTCGGCCACAACAAACGTCAATTGAGAGTACAATGCTGCAAAGCACTTGCACCCAGCGCTCAATACTAGACAAGCACACCCCTCAGCCACCTCCCAACCACCCCTTTTGAGTGCACCACCCATCTGCCACAGGGCAAACAGAATTCAAATAAGATCCTTCGATTTTGGCGCGCTTTTGCTGCAGGTCAAATTGGCATTGCACATTTGCTTTAGTTTTTCGTGCACGAAGCGTACGAATTCTTCAATTTCAAATATGCAACTTAAAACAAGTGGGGATGGATTATCATCGGCGTGCCGAAGATTTTATTCTCTTTTCGAACCACTGAAATTTTATATGCTGTACAAAATTTTTTTTTTCTAAGAATATTTAATTTATTGCCAGTCGTATGGCAGCTATAAGATATAGTGATCCGATCCGGCCGATTCCGACCAATGTAATGTCTCTTTGAATAATAAGTGTCTGTGCAAAGTTTTATCGCGATAGCTCAAAAACTGAGGGACTAGTTTGCATACATACAGACGGACAGACAGACGGACATGGCTAGATCAATTTGTATTGTCATTCTAAGCATACTGGCAGTAACTTTTAGGGTCTTCGACGCTTCTTTCTATGCACTACAAACTTCAGCAAAAACTTAATATACTATTTTCTTCGAAAAGAGTATAATTAGATTTGAAATAGTATTTAATTTAATTTGAAATAAATCAATATTATTTTGATTTAATGGATCGAAGGCTAAGACAACTAAACCATTTAAATCGCAACTTAAAGACATTCGCAATAAATGTTTGACTTCGGTAGATTTTCGATGTCTTTATTAATTCGGAAACAACATTTTAAAACATATATATTTATAAATTATTAGAATTTTACTTTCAATTAGTCATTACGGATTTTTTGTTACTATAAATACAGGACACAATCAAAGCCATTTTGCAATTGTAGTAACTTAGAATTCCCAAACGGTTTAGGCGCAACCTTAGGGACATGTCTGATTGAAGCCTTGTAACTCTCAGTAATAATTTGCTCTTATTGACTAAAGAGATCGCGTATAGAATTGAATTTGAATAGTTTCTGTATAAGCATTTGTTTTAAATTATAAAAATGTTGTTTATCTGTATTTTGGTGTTAACAATCGTACTGTGCATAGGCATCATTTATTGTATGGAAAGAATGCTTGCAAAAGCATTTGAGTAATAAACATGCAGAATCATATATTTTTTTTTTAAATTTTTTTTGTTACTGACATAAGCCACTATTATACTAAATAATTCAAGATTTGAAGATTTCATTGAGGCCCAGCTGGTAAGTAAATTTGTATTAAATCATTGAATGTTTATAGTTGCAGAAAGAGTTGTGTTTTATTTGCCTGCAGTTACCTCAACTATTGTGATTTTTATTGGAATTCCTTTAATGGAAGTTAGAAAACTCGTAGAACAATTGACTAACCGGGAGATTTGGAACATCCTTTCCGATCTTCACTTGGTATATATGGTAAGTGAGTAGCACTAGCTAGTAAATATATGATATTATAAACATATTTGTTTCTAGTACCTGCTGAGTCAAGATTCCCAGTAAAACTGTCAAATATGTAATATGGGTTCAAGAAGGCGGTTGATGACCCGTTTTTCTGCGAGTGTGATTTTCTTTATGATGAACATCGAATATGTACTATAGATGGAATTTCAATAAATGTATAATTATAATAAATATAATATAAAATTTAGTTTTACATGTTTCCTTGTTATAGAAATAAATGTTTTATTGTGGAAAATATATATTCGAAAATACAAATCAATTAAATGTGAGAAGTAATTCAATATAATTGGCATTCAAAGAAGATTTGGACAATGCGTCCTGGCAAATGTGGGCGAGCTTTTAACGAATTGCATCATTAGCAGCCTTCAAATAATTCGAATGAGTTTGAATCAAAACGCATTTAAATAATTCGAAGGCATTTTGACTCTGAATTTTAATTCATTATGTCTTTGCGATGGAATGTCTGCAGTCGAAGAAGTAGTGGCGAGGGCGGGGGGCATGGCATGCAATTATTTTATTGCACATCCTGTGAGCCAATGGAATTCCATTAGTCAAAGTCAAAGCCGTTGCCCATTTGTCAGGCGGTGCAATCGATTTTTGGCTCAAATTCATTAGAGAGACGCAAATTGTTGAGCAATTTGACAAATTTCATGGTCTACGGCTCGTTTCGATGCGCCAGCAGCAGCAGCGAGGGTCGTTCGAGAAGTTTTTATTTATTTACAACATTTTCAAAATTAAAATTATGCAATATAAAAAATGTCAATTGTTAAATGCTTATTAAAAACAAATTGAAATTATTGAATATTAAAGTAGTCAGAAGTTACTCAGAATCCGTTCAGCTAAAACGAACTTAATATTTGCTTAAAATATTCAATTGAAGATTTGGCATTCTAGAATTAAGAAAATCTTGACTCAAGATTGGCATATATTGTGTTTTTTTTGCGCTGTGTAATATTTGACGAAAATTAGTCTTTCTTATTATTATTATTATACAAAAGCTACAGTTTTTTAATATTTATATAAATAGGTATTAACTTTTAATTTAATTAACTCCAAATCCTCAATTAATTTTATTTAACTTTAAATACAGTTATACAATAACTCTTTAATTTTATTTTTTTTATAAAATTTATAATATTAATCGTAAATATTTAAATTTAAAATTGTTTATTATATTATTCATAAAGTTAACTTCCTGCTATAGAAAATAACGTGGAGCAATAATTGAATAAATCTATTCTAATACAGTACACTTATTATCTACCGAAACTTTATGCTTACCACAACTTATTAATCGGCCCTCGCAAATGCTTGTCTATAGGTAAAGCTGCTTGCTTGCAGCCAGTTCCAGTTGAAGGCCCACAATAAATGCATGCAAGTAGCATTCTGCTCTCGCTGCAAAGATGAAAACAGTCACAAATAAGTACAAAAATAATATAAACTTAAAACCGTTATTAATATAGTAACACTGTAAAATGTATATTGGCGATTGGAAAATAGTTTTTTTGTCCGATCTAAAACTGATGAAGTAAGAAAATTCCAATGTTAAAAGAAAATAAATATATAGGAGGGCCCAGCATACAATCAAATATTTTAAGGAATCTTTTGTCTTTAGGATTGGAAGCTTAAGAGACTAGTGAAATAATAAAATCTTTTTATGTTTATACTCTTTTCGAAGAAAATGGTATATTAAGTTTGTGCTGAAGTTTGTAACGCATAGAAGGAAGCATCGGAGACCCCCAAAAAATACTGCCAGTATGCTTAGAATGACAAAACAAATTGATCTAGCCATGTCCGTCTGTCCGTCTGTCTGTCTGTCTGTATGTATGCAAACTAGTCCCTCAGTTTTTGAGCTATAGTGATAAAACTTTGCACAGACACTTATTATACAAGGGGACAGCACATTGGTTGGATTCGGCCGGATCGGACCACTATATCTTATAGCTGCCATACAACTGGATATAATTAATATTTCAATAGAAAATTTCCATTCATATCATATCAATTTTTACAGCTAATGAAGTGCTGCAGTTAGTAAAGTTCTGGGATGTCATAAATATTAATAACAATAATAATTATTACTATCAATATAGCATATTATATCAATATAATAATAATAATAATAATAATAATAATAATAATAATAATAATAATAATAATAATAATAATAATAATAATAATAATAATAATAATAATAATAATAATAATAATAATAATAATAATAATAATAAGTTTAATAATTATAGTAATAATAATAATAATAATAATAATAATAATAATAATAATAATAATAATAATAATAATAATAATAATAACAATAATGATAATAATAATAATAATAATAATAATAATAATAATAATAATAATAATAATAATAATAATAATTATAATATTAATATATATTATTAGTTAATAATAAAGTGATATAACTCCAAAATCGTTTATCGCCATATTTGAGTTGCTTTTGGGAGTGCCAGCAGCTGGAATATTTCCATAAAGCCTTAACTGAACTGATAACATAAATAACCAAATTGTTGCATATACATCAAATTCGGTGCTGTACTCCTAATCCATATTAAAAGCAATTTTCAAAACAGTTTAGCATTTGAGCAGAGTGTGTGTGTAACTGTGAGTGTGTGTGTGCGTGTGTGTGTGCGTATGTCTGACCCAATTACAAGTGGACGACTAAGCAAATTTGAAATAACGTTAAAGCCAAGTTGCAAGTTGCTCAAGAGGTCTGGCAAGAGTAAAAGCAAAAGCAAAAGCAGGAACTGGGCCACAATAACTTTAAGCTGAAAACTTTAAACGTTTGCCGCTATCGCAAATGACAAATCTTCAAGTCTGCCAGGGCAAACAGCAATCACAGTGCCAAATGGCCAACAACAACAACAACAACAACAACAACAACAGCAACAGCAGCAACAACAACGATAGCTGTAAGAAGTGAAAGAGGGAGCACCAGCACCAGAACAAGACCAGATTAAATAGGCCAACGGGCAAACATTGCCGAAAATGGCCAAAATGGCGTAACGCGCCAATTTAACTGCAGTCGGTGTAAATGTTAACGAAATAATCGCCGAGCGCCATCTAGCGGCGGTGTGGGGGCAGTAGCGAGAGGCCAAAGCAAAACAAAACAAAACCAAATGAAACGAAACGAGACGCAGCAACAAATAATCGTGAGCATAAACATTAGAGTTTCAACGGGACTTAAAAAAAAAAAGCTCAAGTGATTTTATGCCTCCGTTTAGGGGGGAAAATGTCGCTATGCTTAGACAAGAAACTAGGTAGGTAGTAAAAACCGTTAGCAATCTCTAAAGAAAACTCAATTTTCCCCACACATTGTATATCATTTGATCTTTGCTTTGTTAGTTTTTATTAACAGTTTTAAGTCTGAAAAGAGTGTTACGCTATGTAAATCTGAGTTCAGCAACTGAAAACACAATTACCAATTTTGCTTGACTTAAATAGCTTGTTTTTATTTTTCGTGAAGATTTCTTTTGCGCATTCGATATTTTTATACCCTGAACCCATTAAAAATGGGTTAAAAGTGTAAAATGAAGTTGTGCAAAAGTATTTAACAGGCATGAGGAAGCATCTCCGACCATATAAAGTATATATATTCTGCATCAGTATCAACAGCCGAGTCGACTTAGCCATGTCCGTCTGTCTGTCTGTCCGTCCGTCTGTCTGTATGAACACGCTGATATCAGAGACTACAAGAGCTAGAGACTTCATGTTTGGAATATAAGTTCTTGTTCCTGGGAAAGATCAAGTTTGTTTCATTTTATCGATAGCTCGACCCGCTCAAAAGTTATCGATAAATTTCGATATCACACCAGTGTTTTTGGCCATAGCTTGAATGTTATAAGAGCTAAAGGCACCAAATGTGGTATGTATAGTTTCAAATAGCATACACATGGTCAAAATTTTTGGATACGGAGCCCCTTAAAGTAACAAACACTAATTTTTCAAGGTATGACCTTGCAATTTTGTTTGATCGCTCATATTATAGTCAATTTTATGTGCTTAAAATTTCACAAAGATCGGACACTATACACAGAAGCTGTTTTTTAGATTTACTTTTCCAAAGTGTGTGAAGAAGTTAGCCTGCTTAAACTGCTTGCACTGCTTGTAGTATGTGTGTGTTTGTATGTATGCACACTGATAGGTTAGTATGAACGAATGTAAGGACTGGGTTGAGGGTATCTCCTGCACATGCATACTACATGTATATGGACATTAAATATCAATAATTTGTATTACCTGAATCGAGAAAACCCTCTCGAGATAGATCCAAGCAAGCAAAGCAATCGAAATATATACAAAAACAAGTCGTTCATTTGGGCCACAACATTTCGGAGAGCCCCTCTCAAAATTGTCAAGGATTTGGGCATGTCGAGATATCGCTATAGTGATCGAATACTCGAGGCCTTCATGGAGTTCCGCCGTCCCATGACCATGGACGAGGTGGTCGAATATGTGGCCGAAATGAGCGACAGATCCGTACTGGAGGTGCGTCTACCGGTGGACAATACACTAACAGCAGCCTGGCTGCATGGCTTTGTGCAGCGGGACAAGGACCTCTATTGGCTGGCCGGGGGAGCGGTGCATTCCACTCCCAGTGGTTCTGTAAGGTGGACAGCTAGCAATACTAGCACCACTAGTTCCACTAGCTCCGTCAACTCCAGCAGCAGTTCAAGCTTCCGCAGCAGGCGCTGATCTATAGACTTTATGATTCGGACTCGGAGACAGGTTGCGATATGTCCATCGATAGATTTTGATATTACGATTGCCACCTGGCTCCATGACTTTTATGCTGTCCGCCGGACGAGGATTCACTATGATATATAAACCTGTATATCTAAATTGATGGTGCTCTATACAGCTTTCCATATTTTAATAAAGTCTTTCTTTGGATCTATTGAATTTTCGATATTAATTGAATGCCTTCGATGTCCTGACGCGATATTATTCATATCGGTCATCCTATTAAATATATTAAATATTTAATTTGCAAACAACAAAAATATTACAAAGACATATCAATTTCATTAAGGCACATTGGCTTTAATTGTCAAATACACCTGTTATTTGCAATTTCGAACATTGATGATAAGGATGTTCAAGTGGATTTTCAAGGAATTTGAAGGCGATTGCTTCGAAAACATTAGATTTATGGCCAAAACCGACTTCCATTTGTATGGCAGCAATAAGATATAGTGTACCGATCCGGCTGGTTCTGACTATTGTGCTGTACCTTGGAATAATAAGTCTATGTGCAAAGTATCATTGCGATAGATCAAAAACTGGGGGACTAGTTTGCATACATACAGACAGACGAACATGACCAGATCAATTTGTTTTTGTCATTCTACGACTATTTCTTCGAAAAGACTACATATATATGTTTATACAAATAATAATTATCGTCTCGCATCTATATAATAATGTAGCCTCAAAAGTTCATTAATCCTGTCAGTTCATAGCGTGATCTCTTAGCACTAATCCCTTCAGTTTCTGCCACGATCTTTAATTCGTACTGCAAAGAGTTCAGGGAAAGCAAAACAACAAAAAAAAAGGAAAACTTGTCCGCACTTTCACATAACATATTAAGTCGAACAAATTGCTTGGGGACCCAACACAACTGGAAACTAAGCTGAAATTATAGTGTGTGTGTGTGTACTTCTTGGTACCATTTGATTCCATTCCATTTTACTAGTGATTTAAAGGACAAAAAAAAAGCAAACAAGAAAATAGCAAACAATTCGCTTTTGTTATACGCCTTTTTTGCCCATTTGCTGCTAAATTCCCCAAAGTCAACAGGCAATACTCGACACAAACCACTGTCCAAGGACTCTGCCAGGGGAATGACAGGAGCAAGGGGGGGAGGGGGAGAGAGGGGATTGTATCGCTTCAAATTGGGATGTCAGTGTTTGCTTGTTGGCTGCTTACGGTTAAATAGGAAACTGCGCGGCCAACTTATAACGCGCTCCATTTCCGTTTCCGCTGAAAGCCAAACAGCTACACTGAGAAAACAGGACATCAAATAAAGCAAATATATTCTCGATTCAAGTGCAACATTGACCAGAGCGGCATAAGTCATAAGTCAGATAAATATGATAGCTCCTATAGTCTCTGATATCTGCGTGCTCATACAGACGGACAGACAGATAAACAGACGGACATGGCTAGATCGACTCGGCTGTTGATACTGATCAAGAATATATATACTTTATATGGTCGGAGATGCTTCCTTATGCCTGTTACATACTTTTGCACACAACCATTATACCCTTTTGATCCATTTTTAATGGGTTCAGGGTAAAACCAAAAAATAAAAAAACAAGTGGGGAAGGATTATCTTCGGCGTGCCGAAGATTTTATACTCTTTTCGAACCTATAGGCAATTTTCACTCTGCCAACTGCAGCTATAAGATGTAGTCATCCGATCCGGCCGGCTCCAACCAATGTTATGTCTCTTTGAATAATAAGTATCAGTGCAAAGTTTCATCGTGATAGATTTAAAAACATGGGATATATGGCCAAAACCGACTTCGAGTTGTATGGCAGCTATAAGATATAGTGGTCCGATCTGGCCGGCTCCGACCAATGTGCTGTCCCCTGGAATAATAGGTGTCTGTGCAAAGTTTTATCGCGATAGCTCAAAAACTGAGGGACTAGTTTGCATACATACAGACAGACAGACAGACAGACAGACGGACATGGCTAGATCAATTTGTATTGTCATTCTAAGCATACTGGCAGTAACTTTTGGGGGTCTCCGACGCTTCCTTCTATGCGTTACAAACTTCAGGACAAACTTAATATACTATTTTCTTCGAAAAGAGTATAAAAACAACTTCTATTATAAGCAAAAATATAATGAGAACTCATTTTATAATATGTGTACAAGAGATGTAATAGGTTGCCGTGCTAACTTATATTATGGATGGACTCAAACTTACAGACTAATTGTTTATTCTCACTTTTTAAATCAAGTTCTTGATTTTAGGTTGAAATTCTTAATTTAAGTGTTCAAAGTTGCAATTTTGTTTATGAAATGCATTTGTTTTTCCGTGTGTAGGCCACTGGCTAGCAAAGCAACCTCCCCCCAAAGCCCCCATTCTTCCGCGCATCCCCTTTCTACCCTAGCAGCATTTCGTTTTGTTTGGCAGCCAAAAAAGAAGAAGAAAAGCAAACACCACCATTAAATCACATTTTACGAGCGTTAAGTGCACAATTAAAAGCATTTCGTTAATGTTTGAAAATGTGGCGCTTTCTGTGCCACCAGTCGCCACCTAAGGCGAACGCACCACCTGCTGCCCCATCCCCCACCCCCCACCCACCCCAGCCCCATACCCCTTCCTAAACACTTCCTTGTGCCATTTGCAGCTTTGTCTGCGACTGCGTCTATGTGTTCCTCTATGTGCCTAGTTCCTTGTCCCTTGTTCCTTAGTCCTTGTCCGTTGTGATGTAATTAAATTTGCAGCACAGAGTTTGGCCTGCTCCTTGAGGGTGCTTTGTTTGTGTGTGTGCATGTGTGTGTGTGTGTGTGTGTGTGTGTGTGTGTGTGTGTGTGTGTGTCTCCAGCAGACCCTTAGAAAAACAAACTAAATCGATTATGGTTTGATGTAAATTTTTTTTAGCACGCAACACGAACTGACAACGAAAAACTTTTGGAAAGCACAATCCTAACAAGCTAGAGTGCTCTAGTCGGCAGTGCACGACTTGTAGATCTTTAGCACTCTTGGGGGCTTGGGGGTATGGAATCCAAAAAGTGAAATATTTGTTATATGTGTATACTAATGGAGACTATACATACTAAATTTGGTGCCTTCAGCTCTTATAAATTAAGTTATGGCCCAAAAGCTCTGGTCTGAAATCGAAATTGATCGATAACTGTTGAACGGGACGAGTTATCGATAAAATGAATCAAACTTGATTTGTCCCGGGACTACGATAACTTGTACTACAGGGTATCAAAATATGTCTTGTCTCCCTGGGCCTGAACCTTAAATTTTGAAATGAAATTTTTCAAGCATTAGCGCAAATTCTGGTGGAGTTATTCAAAAAAAATTTTTATAATTGGTTCTCTACTATCGTAAAAATCAACTTATATTTCAAAAACTTTGGTTCGAGAGCTCCTTTAATGGGAACAGGGTATAAAAAGCGCTGTTCATTTATTCATTCATGTTTTATGCTGTTTCATAAAGTGTACTCAAGAATTATATTTTGGTTTTTGTATTTCACATCTTTAAATTAACATAGTTGAGCAATACATAAGATAAAATAGAAAAATATAAATTGCAGTACAATAACAATAATCGTAACAATCAGGAATCACATAGTCCACAGCTTTAGAAGGATATCTTATCAGCAATCAGGAAACTTATCACAACACGAGCATCCACGAAGACAAGAAAAGTTCAATATAACAAGAAGCAACTATAAGAAAAAAATATAAAAGGTTTAACATTAATATGTATATATACTTTTAACCTATGAGTGCCAACTTACTTCGCCTAAGCTAGGAAACTTGCAGAAACCAGCAGAAAAATTCACTGGTGGAAACTGAACCAAAATCCTTTCAAACAATGATTAGTTCCAGTATGGTATATTTTCAATAGATGTCGGTAGAAACTCCTCAATGCATGAGCAATTATCAAATGATGTAAATAAAAAAAATAAAAATCCAGCAAACAACCATCAGGAACCACATCAAATAAATTCTCTTCTTCCATATAACAGGGGTAATTGCTTGTTAATCCAAATCCAGATGAAGTCTAGACTGAGCAGGAACTGTGGTGAAAGTTACAAGAGCATCCTTGAAGCCAGAAAAGGAAAGATAACAGGAGCTATAAGCGAAATAAAGATGGTTAAATGAAATTTATTTTTTAGCTAGGAATGCCAACTTACTTCGCTTTAGCAAATCAACTAGATGGACCAGGTCTACCCATGAAAACCAATAGCTAAAAGAGCTGCAGGCAAATGAACCAAAGTCCTTTCCACATACCCTGCAACTACGAAGAAACAACGATTAATACCAATATACTTACTAACTAGTTGTTTCAACTTACCTTCCATACCAAAGTATATTACAGCCGTAATGAAAGTGAAAGTACCCATCGGAAATTGAATCGAATAAATCTTCTTCGGAAGTTGAATTGGACTTAGTAAATTATAATTACAGTCGAAGAATTGTTAACGGAGACCGTAGAAATAAAACTCCTCAAAGAATTATATATGGTACAATTATCAAATATCTTAAAACGGTATTCAAATGACGTGAATAAAATTAAATAAAAATAAAATAAAAATCCAGCAAACAACCAACAGGAATCACATCAAATTAAACTTCATAATCCTGATTATCATTCCTTATATACTTTGTAGTGCTCGACTCCAAATACAACATATTGTATACATTACTTATATATTATTATATATATTATATTAATGGCTAAAGCTCTATGAAAATTTTGATAGCTGTCACTTTGACTGTAAGTCATATGATCCAAAAAGGACATGACAATTAGTTAAAATAAAAATAAAGAAAAATACGTTATGATCCATGAATAAAAATAAAACAAAAATTAAATAAAAACCAGCAAACAACCATCAGGAATCACATAAAATTAAACTTCATAATCCTAATTATCATTCCTAATAGACTTTGTAGTGCTCGACTCCAAATACAACATATTGTAAGTCCTTTCCACATACGCTGCAACTACGAGGAAACAATGATTAATGCCAATATACTTACTAACTAGTTGTTTCAACTTACCTTCCATACCAAAGGATATTACAGCCGTAATGAAAGATAAAGTACCCATCGGAAATCGAATCGAGTATATCTTCGGAATTTAAAGTAAAATATACTTAAAG
This sequence comes from Drosophila flavopinicola, assembly GCA_035042425.1. Classification (NCBI taxonomy): domain Eukaryota; kingdom Metazoa; phylum Arthropoda; class Insecta; order Diptera; family Drosophilidae; genus Drosophila; species Drosophila flavopinicola. The sequence continues at coordinate 42,748 of JAWNLL010000213.1, read as the reverse complement.
TCGAAGTCAACGGAAACCGTAGAAATAAGACTCCTCAAAGAATTAAATATGGTACAATTATAAATTATTTTAAAACGGTATTCAAATGACGGAAATAAAAATTAAATAAAAATAAAATAAAAATCAAATAAAAATCCAGCAAACAACGATCAGGAATCACATGAAATTAAACTTCATAATCCTAATTATCATTCCTTATAGACTTTGTAGTGCTCGACTCCAAATACAACATATATACACAACATATGTACATATTACTTAATAATGGCTAAAGCTCTATGAAAATTTGTATAGCTGTCACTTTGACTGTAAGTCATATGATCCAAAAAGAACATGACAATTAGTTAAAATAAAAATAAAGAAAAATACGTTATGATCCAAAAAGGACAAGGGAAATTAGGTAATTAGCTGTAGTCGTTAACAAAATGTCAAGTTCACAGGCACAGTAAAATTCGATTCGTCCAGAAAATCCATTCGACAAACTATGAATAAAAGATTAAATACCAATATACTTACTAACTAGTTGTTTCAACTTACCTTCCATACCAAAGGATATTACAGCCGTAATGAAAGATAAAGTAGCCATCGGAAATCGAATCGAGTATATCTTCGGAATTTAAATTGGCTTAGTAAAATATACTTAAAGTCGAAGTCAACGGAAACCGTATAAATAAGACTCCTCAAAGAATTATATATGGTACAATTATTAATTATTTTAAAACGTTATTCAAATGACGGAAATAAAATTAAATAAAAATAAAATAAAAATCCAGCAAACAACCAACAGGAATCACATCAAATTAAACTTCATAATCCTGATTATCATTCCTTATATACTTTGTAGTGCTCGACTCCAAATACAACATATTGTATACATTACTTATATATTATTATATGTATTATATTAATGGCTAAAGCTCTATGAAAATTTGTATAGCTGTCACTTTGACTGTAAGTCATATGATCCAGAACATGACAATTAGTTAAAATAAAAATAAAGAAAAATACGTTATGATCCAAAAAGGACAAGGAAAATTAGGTAATTAGCTGTAGTCGTTAAAAAAAATGTCAAGTTCACAGGCACAGTAAAATTCGATTCGTCCAGAAAATCCATTCGACGAAAAAAAAATTATTTGCACGACTCAATGCTCAAATTCTTGCAAGCATATTTTAACGCAATAAATGAATAGTATACAAGTCGTCAAAAAAAATTTTTCACAAAAAAGAAAAAAATACAAAGAAAATTTTTACACTATACAAAAAAACAATGACGTTATATTAAGGACCTTTTCAGTCAATAAAAAAAGGAAATACTAAAAGTTACTAGGCTTCAGCCAGTTATATACTACGTCCGCGTCTAAACCGTTTGGGAATTTCAAGGGTCTACCTTTAAAAAAAGCTAGCTTTTGAATTGCATACTTATGGGCACTGCTTCCTTAGAACAGAATAAGCCAAATATGCACATGAGTATACTTTATGCAATATCAAGCAGTGTCCTTACTATAATGAAACTTTGAATTACATTAATTAATTACTATAATTACTATAATGCGACTTTGAAATTGAATAACATTTTACTTGGCTTACAGAAACTGAAGAATTGCCGACTCAAATATTGATCTTAGATATTTCCTTATGCATGCTACATACATTTGCACCATTTCATAATATTATCTGACCTACTTTGTATTGAAGTGTATTTTCTTCTTACGTTTTAGATTGCAATGTTTTTTGAAACTTATGATGTAGCTTATCAGCTTTTTCACTACCAGCAGCAGTTTGCTTGGTTCGCTAAACATCGAATTGTTCATTACTCATTATTAATACTTACATCGCTGGTTGGTTATTATATTTTTTTTGAAGCGATTTCTTTCTGCAACAAATTGAAGGTATAAGATCATTTTTTTAGAAAGTCAAGTTCTTGCTTTTTATGCATAAAGTTAAGACTATTTTAGGACTATTTTTATCAGATCTAACGAAGATAAGATACTATCGTTATTAAAGCTGCGTTGCTTCTCAAAACTATTTAGAATATTCGACTAGAGTACTACAATAAGGAGAAAGGCATGGGAAGCTTTTTCATCCGCTTTATCGTATTAAAGTTGGCAATGTCTTTTGCCTTTGACATGTTCATCCATATGTGTATGAAATCTTTTGGCTTTTGATGCTGTGGAAATCAAAGCAGCTATATATGCATATATATATATATATATATATATATATATGTTACAATGATGGGGAATCGCTAACGAGCAAAGACAAAGAAGGAGCGAAGGAGCGCCGGATATGTGGCTGTTTTATGCTTCGGCTGCATCCTGCGTCCTGCGTCCTGCGCGACTGGCAAAATGTCACGTACATGTCCAAACATGCAACAAACTACATAAATGTTGCGTTTTAAAGTCGACGCGTGCCCCCCTTGCCCCTGCCCCTGCCCCGTCCCTGCCTCTGCCTCTGCCTCTGCCCCCCGCCAGCCAGCCAGCCAGCCAGATATACAGTTACAGTTGCTGAGCCCGAGTCCCTGATGTGCTGACGTCCTAACATCCTGCCCAGGACACAGCAGGTTATCCAGCGCCGGAAGTTCTGACATATTCGAGAAATAGACACCGCTATCCCCCTTTCCCCCCTGTTGACTCCGCTCTGCTCGGCAATCGCAGCTAATGTCAACGTCAGGGCTGCTTCTTTGCTCCTTTGCCCCTTTGCCCCTTTGCCACTCCTTTGCTGTCCGCATTTCGGGGCGCAAGTTTGTGCCGCTTTGTGTCGTCAAATGTCTGAACTGGGCCGCAAGGGCGTGACGTCATCGCAGCACAAAATGCAACGGGAAGAAAGCAATAATAAATATATATATTTATATATATATATATATGAAGAGAATTAAAAAAAAGAAATAAAACCAATTTATAAAGTTCCAGGCGAAATTGCTCGACTACCACATACCTTTTTGTCAACTCACACAGTTCTTTATACTCTTTTCGAAGAAAATAGTATATTAAGTTTGTGCTGAAGTTTGTAACGCATAGAAGGAGGCGTCGGAGACCCCAAAAGTCACTGCCAGTATGCTTAGAATGACAAAACAAATTGATATAGTCCGTCTGTCTGTATGTATGCAAACTAGTCCCTCAGCTTTTGAGCTATCGTGATCAAACTTTGCACAGAGACTTATTATTCAAAGGGACAGTACATTGGTCGAAACCGGCCGGATCGGACCCCTATATCTTATAGCTACCATACAACTGGAAGTCGGTTTTGCCCATAAATCCCATGTTTTCAAAGCTATCACGCTGGAACTTTGCACAGATACTTATTATTCAAACATACATCACATTTATCGAAGCCGGCCGGATCAGACCACCATAGCTTATAGCTGTCATAAAGTGGAAAAAATTTAATATAAAAAAAAAAATGTATTTCATATGAAAAAGCTGCAGTCTAAATTGTCTAAAGGTTCGAATAGAGTATAAAATCTTCGGCACGCCGAAGATAATCCTTTCCCACTTGTTTTTTATTGTTTTCAATATATGTAGATACTTTGCATATTTATTTACGTTTAATTATAATATTTGATCAAATTATTAACATTATTTAATAAATAAAAAAAAATCTCTTCAATTTGTACTTAATTTTGTTAGTTTTTATGTGCTTATTTCGAAAATCTGAAAAAAAAACTACTTTGCACTGGTATTCAATTGTTCACATATCAATTTTCATATTCGTAGGTCTTATAAATTCTGAGTTCAGTACGATTAGGGAAAAAGTGAGATGATAAAAGGTACAACAACATTGAAATAACTTTGAGATATTGCGGTTATTAGATTATTTTTCAGAAATATAAATTTTAGTTTATAGAACATTTGTATTCATCTGATGTGCTCCCATTTGATGGTAAATATAAAGTTGATGGTGAAGATTGTTAAATATTGTTAGCTTGTCTTTTTACGATAGAGTTTCGAAACATTTTCTGATCCAAGGTATTTTCAATTAGGAAATAAAAGGGGATTAAAAGGTAAATTATGGTGAAATACCAACTCTTTAATGCGCAAAATTTTTGATCATACATATATTCAAAAAATATTTTTAATTTATAGTGCTGTAATAAAATACTAATTTTGAAGCATGTACTGATCCAATGTATTTTCAATTCGAAATCTGAGCATGCCTGACAGGCTCTTGCTAACACACATCCAACCTAGTAACTCAAGCATACAGGGTATGCAAAAATAGAGTAAATGATGGCAAAGAATAAGAAGAAGAGGAACTAGTAACACATCGCTTTCCATTTTCAACACACTTGAACATGCTTCCGCACTTAGGCGTGTGCGTAGAGTGGAACTGGAACTCGAACTGCAGCTGAAGCTGAAGCTGGAATTTGTGATGGGGTGTCCTGAGTGGGTAACACGCTCAAGTGGTGTGAGTGACACGAGCTGCAATGCCGACCCCCCCCCCCCTTTGAAGAGCACTCCCCCCCAATACACCTTAGCTAACCCACCCGCAGGCAACAGCCCATTAAGTGTGCACTTCACACGCCTACTAAGTTCATATTACTTACTTAGTTGCGTTTTGTTATTTCACACCACCCCCCACCCACCCAATCCTCAACACTCCTCCTTGCAGCGAATGAAAAGGAGTAAGGCAAAGGAACACAGCTTGTACAAATATGGATTTTTTGAGACCGTTCGTGCTTTTCTCTTTTAACAAATTTTGACATTTTTAACATTCTTACAGCAGCAATCAAAAGAAACATTTCCTGTACGTATTACGAATTCATTGTAATAATTATATAAATTACGATTAAATGGCAAATTGACAGTTAATCAGCTGATTTGCTTTAATTTGTGTTTATTGTAATTATCCAAAAGCATTTTCTATTTATTTATATATTTACTGTCGACTTAGAAAATTAAATCAAAATTGTAAAATAGCTTAAAGTATAAATAATATCTGAAATATTTAACACAATCAAACCAAAATATTAAAAATATTAGTATTTTTGTTAATTTAGAAAAGATAAATAATAGACAAAATATGAAAATTGAGATTTAACTAAGTATGGTCAGAGGAATCCCATAAATGCAAAAGGATATATTATTTTTGTAATAGGATATTAAACAATATCTGGTATTTTAGGACAAATAGCCACTTATTTTTTAAAATATTTATACAAAGCCTGAAAATGCTTTGTAAGTGGTAAGGAAGACTCTTCTTAAATTTATAATTTAAAATGTTAATTTTCAAATATTATTAATTGTAGTTTTAATTAAATTTCATGTGCCGGACTTTATCTAGTCGACAGCAAAAAATAGATCGATAAACAAAAATCACTCAAGTAATTATTTCAATATATTCACAAGCTAATTTTAACAGAACTTAGTAGCCTGGGCATTTTCAAAATTTGGGCTCTAGCTTGGTGTACAATTGCCACACAATAATTCATCAGTATTAAACTTTTTTGAGCAACGAACACATCGGAAACAAATTCTTGTGCATTTTTCGAAAAAAAAACTATTTAAAAATTTGAAAACTTTTTGTTTTGTTTAAATTTTACAGTTTATATTAAACATAAGATCAAAGGGACTATAGTATATATACCACTGTTACCCTACGTAAGTGGGCAGCAAAATAATTTGATTTTTTTTTGAGTTTCCAATAATGATAAGTTCATCCTGATTTCAGACTTACGCGTTCTTTCCCAGTTTCAACACAAAAGCATTATTGGACACAAATTAAGTAAGTTCTCGTAAATTAGCAATTTGATTATATTTTGTTCTTTCTTTTTTCTTAGCTAACTCTTTTTGCAGACACATTTCCTCTGACACATGTTGTTTGCGTGGTTACAAGTGACACGAATACTTTGACATTGACACTGACACGGACACGATATACCCGACACGAATGAAATCAGACACGATAGAAATGGACACGAATAATGTAAGCTGGCGTGCTGTAATCATTTTATTTTCTTGATAACGATTTCATTTCGCTTTCCAGATACTCTTCAACGAACACTTTGGTGCGTAGTGAAACAAATACACTTATATTATATTACGTTGCATTACTGGTCACAATTCAAGTAAGTAAATAACACTGGCTATTATATCATATTATAATTATAGCTCGATAGACTCTGGCGACGCTGACATGGCGCAGTTAATATGCACACACCCAAGATTTACCTACTTTACTATGGAAGATTCTCCGTTTGGCACGAAAGTCGCAAATTCTGGTATCAACAATTTGGCAGAAATGGTTAAATTTGTATGCAAATCTGATTGCAGTAGAATCTGTTGTGAACAAGTCTTAAAATTTATTGTTTATTAAAAATTAATGTGTAATTTATAATATATAATATGGCTTTTTCTTGTATAATAGATATATATTTTTTTTTCCAAATTTTTTTAAATCAATTTTGGTTTTCTTTTTATTGTTGCTTAAAATTTTAAGAAAAAACAGTTCTCTAGTCCGGAGTGCCCGACTAGGAGATACCCTGAACACAGTCCTAGCATGCATTCATACTTATCAGTGTACATACATACACGTGCTGCAAGCGGTACAAGCAGTGCAAGCAGTTTAAGCTGGCTTACTTATTCGCAAGGCCCCACACAATGGAAATTTAAGTCTTAAACAGCTTCTGTGTTTAGTGTCCGATCTTTGTGAAGTTCTTAGGACATAAAATTGACTATAAAATGGTCGATCAAACCAAATTGTGAGGTCATACCTTAAAAAGTTTTGGGGGGAATTGGGGGGTGGTTTCAAAAAGTGAAATATTTCTTAGATGTATATGCTATTCGAGACTATACATACCAAATTTGGTGCCCTAGCTCTTATAACTTTAAAGTTGTGGCCCAAAAACGCTGGTGTGAAATCGAAATTTATCGATACCTTCTGAACGGGTCGAGTTATCGATAAAATGAAATAAAATTGATTTGTCCCGGGACTACGAGAACTTATATTCCAAATATGAAGTCTCTAGCTCTCTTAGTCTCTGATATCCGCGTGTTCATACAGACAGACGGACATGGCTAAATCGACGCGGCTGTTGATACTGATGCAGAATATATACTTTATATGGTCGGAGATGCTTCCTTACATACTTTTTCACAACTTCATTATACCCCTTTTCCCATGGGTTCAGGCTATAATAAGTCGCCATGTTTAAAGCAAAAGCCCCAACGTTTACTTTAGTTAATTCCCCTACTCGGTGAATTATTTCTCAGTGCAGCTAAATGTCTGCTCCTAAGACCCATAAAATTCACATAGCATAACTAATAGGTATTTTGCTCCAAGTTTGTAGCTGCCTTTTGCTTCTGCTATGTGTTTGTAGTCTTTTTTCGTTTTCCATTGCTTTGCTATGTTTTACTTTCTTATTTCGTTTTTTTCACTTCACTTACCTATCCTTTCCTGTCGATTGCAGCTCAATGCACGCGCGTTGAAATTGTTTTCATTATTTCATTTCATTTGGCCACACAGACTGCACCTGAGAGTTATGGGACCCCTATAGACCCCCCCCACCCCTATTGCATGGATTGCAGCCTAAAAGCATGCGATGCCAATAAGCGTCAGCGATTAAATAAATACGATTCCTACAATATTTCGCTGAAGGAACCTAAAACAAAAACATTCGCACACAAGAAGCTCAAATACAAAAGGGAGCTCCTATCGGGAATGTGCAGCTAGCAAAGACCCTGTAGCCAGCATATGTATTCATTTAGGGTAACTTCTCCGCAACACATGCGAAAACTCATATACGCTGCAAGCAGTGCACTTAAGCAGTACACTGCTTATGCAATGTCCATCTTCCCTAACATCACACTATAGAAATCTAGATATTGCTTTATACGTTAAGTTATCGATAAAAGGAAAAACCAAAAGTAATTATGTGCCAAAACATCAATAGTATATTTCATAAGTTATCTTTGCCTGTTACATACATGCATGTGAACATACCCTCTTACCCATTCGGAGTGGGAGCAGGGTATTTAAAGCGCTATTTATTTATTTAATTTAATTGCAGTCGACACAGGAAAATTATTTAAAATTATGAATTACAGAAATAACATTACAAATAACAACTATATAAAAGAAGAAAACATTTACGAATTTCAAGGATTTATAAAACTATAATTGAACTAAATATTTAATTCTTATTTATGGACAATTTTGGAAAATACAATGTGCGTACAATCATAATCAACACAAACAACCATCAGGAACCACATCAAATAAATTCTCTTCTTCCATATAACAGGGGTAATTGCTTGTTAATCCAAATCCAGATGAAGTCCAGACTGAGCAGGAACTGTGGTGAAAGTTACAAGAGCATCCTTGAAGCCAGAAAAGGAAAGATAACAGGAGCTATAAGCGAAATAAGGATGGTTAAATGAAATTTATTTTTTAGCTAGGAATGCCAACTTACTTCGCTTTAGCAAATCAACTAGATGGACCAGGTCTACCCATGAAAACCAATAGCTAAAAGAGCTGCAGGCAAATGAACCAAAGTCCTTTCCACATACCCTGCAACTACGAAGAAACAACGATTAATACCAATATACTTACTAACTAGTTGTTTCAACTTACCTTCCATACCAAAGGATATTACAGCCGTAATGAAAGATAAAGTAGCCATCGGAAATCGAATCGAATAAATCTTCTTCGGAAGTTGAATTGACTTAGTAAATTATAATTACAGTCGAAGAATTGTTAACGGAGACCGTAGAAATAAAACTCCTCAAAGAATTATATATGGTACAATTATCAAATATCTTAAAACGGTATTCAAATGACGTGAATAAAATTTCAAATAAAATCAAAATCCAGGAAACAACCATCATGAAACGCATCAAATAAATTCTCTTCTTTTAAAAAACAGGGGTAATTGCATGCTAATCCCATTCCAGATGTAGTCCAGAATGAGCAGGATAGTCAAAAGAGCATTCAAATAGCAAGGAAAAGAAAAAATAACTAACAGGTACTATAAACGAAACAGAAATGGTTAAAAAGTAATATAAAAATATACATTTTAGCTAGGGCTGAAAACTTACTTCGCTTTAGCAAATCAACTAGATGGACCAGGTCTACCCAGGAAAACCAATGTCTAAGGGAGCTGCAGGCAAATGAACCAAAGTCCTTTCCACATACCCTGCAACTACGAGGAAACAATGATTAATACCAATATACTTACTAACTAGTTGTTTCAACTTACCTTCCATACCAAAGGATATTACAGCCGTAATGAAAGATAAAGTACCCATCGGAAATCGAATCGAGTATATCTTCGGAATTTAAATTGGCTTAGTAAAATATACTTAAAGTCGAAGTCAACGGAAACCGTATAAATAAGAGTCCTCAAAGAATTATATATGGTACAATTATAAATTATTTTAAAACGGTATTCAAATGACGGAAATAAAAATTCAATAAAAATAAAATAAAAGTCCAGCAAACAACCAACAGGAATCACATCAAATTAAACTTCATAATCCTGATTATCATTCCTTATATACTTTGTAGTGCTCGACTCCAAATACAACATATTGTAAGTCCTTTCCACATACGCTGCAACTACGAGGAAACAATGATTAATACCAATATACTTACTAACTAGTTGTTTCAACTTACCTTCCATACCAAAGGATATTACAGCCGTAATGAAAGATAAAGTACCCATCGGAAATCGAATCGAGTATATCTTCGGAATTTAAATTGGCTTAGTAAAATATACTTAAAGTCGAAGTCAACGGAAACCGTAGAAATAAGACTGCTCAAAGAATTAAATATGGTAAAATTATAGATTATTTTAAAACGTTATTCAAATGACGGAAATAAAAATTAAATAAAAATAAAATAAAAATCCAGCAAACAACGATCAGGAATCACATAAAATTAAACTTCATAATCCTAATTATCATTCCTAATAGACTTTGTAGTGCTCGACTCCAAATACAACATATTGTAAGTCCTTTCCACATACGCTGCAACTACGAGGAAACAATGATTAATACCAATATACTTACTAACTAGTTGTTTCAACTTACCTTCCATACCAAAGGATATTACAGCCTAATGAAAGATAAAGTACCCATCGGAAATCGAATCGAGTATATCTTCGGAATTTAAATTGGCTTAGTAAAATATACTTAAAGTCGAAGTCAACGGAAACCGTAGAAATAAGACTGCTCAAAGAATTAAATATGGTAAAATTATAGATTATTTTAAAACGTTATTCAAATATTTATACAAAGCCTGAAAATGCTTTGTAAGTGGTAAGGAAGACTCTTCTTAAATTTATAATTTAAAATGTTAATTTTCAAATATTATTAATTGTAGTTTTAATTAAATTTCATGTGCCGGACCTTATCTAGTCGACAGCCAAAAAAAAATAGATCGATAAACAAAAATCACTCAAGTAATTATTTCAATATATTCACAAGCAAATTTTAACAGAACTTAGTAGCCTGGGCATTTTCAAAATTTGGGCTCTAGCTTGGTGTACAATTGCCACACAATAATTCATCAGTATTAAACTTTTTTGAGCAACGAACACATCGGAAACAAATTCTTGTGCATTTTTCGAAAAAAAAACTATTTAAAAATTTTAAAACTTTTTGTTTTGTTTAAATTTTACAGTTTATATTAAACATAAGATCAAAGTGGGCAGCAAAATAATTTGATTTTTTTTTAAGTTTCCAATAATGATAAGTTCATCCTGATTTCAGACTTACGCGTTCTTTCCCAGTTTCAACACAAAAGCATTATTGGACACAAATTAAGTAAGTTCTCGTAAATTAGCAATTTGCTTATATTTTGTTCTTTCTTTTTTCTTAGCTAACTCTTTTTGCAGACACATTTCCTCTGACACATGTTGTTTGCGTGGTTACAAGTGACACGAATACTTTGACATTGACACTGACACGGACACGATATACCCGACACGAATGAAATCAGACACGATAGAAATGGACACGAATAATGTAAGCTGGCGTGCTGTAATCATTTTATTTTCTTGATAACGATTTCATTTCGCTTTCCAGATACTCTTCAACGAACACTTTGGTGCGTAGTGAAACAAATACACTTATATTATATTACGTTGCATTACTGGTCACAATTCAAGTAAGTAAATAACACTGGCTATTATATCATATTATAATTATAGCTCGATAGACTCTGGCGACGCTGACATGGCGCAGTTAATATGCACACACCCAAGATTTACCTACTTTACTATGGAAGATTCTCCGTTTGGCACGAAAGTCGCAAATTCTGGTATCAACAATTTGGCAGAAATGGTTAAATTTGTATGCAAATCTGATTGCAGTAGAATCTGTTGTGAACAAGTCTTAAAATTTATTGTTTATTAAAAATTAATGTGTAATTTATAATATATAATATGGCTTTTTCTTGTATAATAGATATATATTTTTTTTCCAAATTTTTTTAAATCAATTTTGGTTTTCTTTTTATTGTTGCTTAAAATTTGAAGAAAAAACAGTTCTCTAGTCCGGAGTGCCCGACTAGGAGATACCCTGAACACAGTCCTAGCATGCATTCATACTTATCAGTGTACATACATACACGTGCTGCAAGCGGTACAAGCAGTGCAAGCAGTTTAAGCAGGCTTACTTATTCGCAAGGCCCCACACTATGGAAATTTAAGTCTTAAACAGCTTCTGTGTTTAGTGTCCGATCTTTGTGATGTTTTTAGGACATAAAATTGACTATAAAATGGTCGATCAAACCAAATTGTGAGGTCATACCTTAAAAAGTTTTGGGGGGAATTGGGGGGTGGTTTCAAAAAGTGAAATATTTCTTAGATGTATATGCTATTCGAGACTATACATACCAAATTTGGTGCCCTAGCTCTTATAACTTTAAAGTTGTGGCCCAAAAACGCTGGTGTGAAATCGAAATTTATCGATACCTTCTGAACGGGTCGAGTTATCGATAAAATGAAATAAAATTGATTTGTCCCGGGACTACGAGAACTTATATTCCAAATATGAAGTCTCTAGCTCTCTTAGTCTCTGATATCCGCGTGTTCATACAGACAGACGGACATGGCTAAATCGACGCGGCTGTTGATACTGATGCAGAATATATACTTTATATGGTCGGAGATGCTTCCTTACATACTTTTTCACAACTTCATTATACCCCTTTTCCCATGGGTTCAGGCTATAATAAGTCGCCATGTTTAAAGCAAAAGCCCCAACGTTTACTTTAGTTAATTCCCCTACTCGGTGAATTATTTCTCAGTGCAGCTAAATGTCTGCTCCTAAGACCCATAAAATTCACATAGCATAACTAATAGGTATTTTGCTCCAAGTTTGTAGCTGCCTTTTGCTTCTGCTATGTGTTTGTAGTCTTTTTTCGTTTTCCATTGCTTTGCTATGTTTTACTTTCTTATTTCGTTTTTTTCACTTCACTTACCTATCCTTTCCTGTCGATTGCAGCTCAATGCACGCGCGTTGAAATTGTTTTCATTATTTCATTTCATTTGGCCACACAGACTGCACCTGAGAGTTATGGGACCCCTATAGACCCCCCCACCCCTATTGCATGGATTGCAGCCTAAAAGCATGCGATGCCAATAAGCGTCAGCGATTAAATAAATACGATTCTTACAATATTTCGCTGAAGGAACCTAAAAGAAAAACATTCGCACACAAGAAGCTCAAATACAAAAGGGAGCTCCTATCGGGAATGTGCAGCTAGCAAAGACCCTGTAGCCAGCATATGTATTCATTTAGGGTAACTTCTCCGCAACACATGCGAAAACTCATATACGCTGCAAGCAGTGCACTTAAGCAGTACACTGCTTATGCAATGTCCATCTTCCCTAACATCACACTATAGAAATCTAGATATTGCTTTATACGTTAAGTTATCGATAAAAGGAAAAACCAAAAGTAATTATGTGCCAAAACATCAATAGTATATTTCATAAGTTATCTTTGCCTGTTACATACATGCATGTGAACATACCCTCTTACCCATTCGGAGTGGGAGCAGGGTATTTAAAGCGCTATTTATTTATTTAATTTAATTGCAGTCGACACAGGAAAATTAATTAAAATTATGAATTACAGAAATAACATTACAAATAACAACTATATAAAAGAAGAAAACATTTACGAATTTCAAGGATTTATAAAACTATAATTGAACTAAATATTTAATTCTTATTTATGGACAATTTTGGAAAATACAATGTGCGTACAATCATAATCAACACAAACAACCATCAGGAACCACATCAAATAAATTCTCTTCTTCCATATAACAGGGGTAATTGCTTGTTAATCCAAATCCAGATGAAGTCCAGACTGAGCAGGAACTGTGGTGAAAGTTACAAGAGCATCCTTGAAGCCAGAAAAGGAAAGATAACAGGAGCTATAAGCGAAATAAAGATGGTTAAATGAAATTTATTTTTTAGCTAGGAATGCCAACTTACTTCGCTTTAGCAAATCAACTAGATGGACCAGGTCTACCCATGAAAACCAATAGCTAAAAGAGCTGCAGGCAAATGAACCAAAGTCCTTTCCACATACCCTGCAACTACGAAGAAACAACGATTAATACCAATATACTTACTAACTAGTTGTTTCAACTTACCTTCCATACCAAAGGATATTACAGCCGTAATGAAAGATAAAGTACCCATCGGAAATTGAATCGAATAAATCTTCTTCGGAAGTTGAATTGACTTAGTAAATTATAATTACAGTCGAAGAATTGTTAACGGAGACCATAGAAATAAAACTCCTCAAAGAATTATATATGGTACAATTATCAAATATCTTAAAACGGTATTCAAATGACGTGAATAAAATTAAATAAAAATAAAATAAAAATCCAGCAAACAACCAACAGGAATCACATCAAATTAAACTTCATAATCCTGATTATCATTCCTTATATACTTTGTAGTGCTCGACTCCCAAATACAACATATTGTATACATTACTTATATATTATTATATATATTATATTAATGGCTAAAGCTCTATGAAAATTTTGATAGCTGTCACTTTGACTGTAAGTCATATGATCCAAAAAGGACATGACAATTAGTTAAAATAAAAATAAAGAAAAATACGTTATGATCCATGAATAAAAATAAAACAAAAATTAAATAAAAACCAGCAAACAACCATCAGGAATCACATAAAATTAAACTTCATAATCCTAATTATCATTCCTAATAGACTTTGTAGTGCTCGACTCCAAATACAACATATTGTAAGTCCTTTCCACATACGCTGCAACTACGAGGAAACAATGATTAATGCCAATATACTTACTAACTAGTTGTTTCAACTTACCTTCCATACCAAAGGATATTACAGCCGTAATGAAAGATAAAGTACCCATCGGAAATCGAATCGAGTATATCTTCGGAATTTAAATTGGCTTAGTAAAATATACTTAAAGTCGAAGTCAACGGAAACCGTAGAAATAATACTCCTCAATGAATTATATATGGTACAATTATCAATTATTTTAAAACGTTATTCAAATGACGGAAATAAAATTAAATAAAAATAAAATAAAAATCCAGCAAACAACCAACAGGAATCACATCAAATTAAACTTCATAATCCTGATTATCATTCCTTATATACTTTGTAGTGCTCGACTCCAAATACAACATATTGTATACATTACTTATATATTATTATATGTATTATATTAATGGCTAAAGCTCTATGAAAATTTGTATAGCTGTCACTTTGACTGTAAGTCATATGATCCAGAACATGACAATTAGTTAAAATAAAAATAAAGAAAAATACGTTATGATCCAAAAAGGACAAGGAAAATTAGGTAATTAGCTGTAGTCGTTAAAAAAAATGTCAAGTTCACAGGCACAGTAAAATTCGATTCGTCCAGAAAATCCATTCGACAAACTATGAATAAAAGATTAAATACCAATATACTTACTAACTAGTTGTTTCAACTTACCTTCCATACCAAAGGATATTACAGCCGTAATGAAAGATAAAGTAGCCATCGGAAATCGAATCGAGTATATCTTCGGAATTTAAATTGGCTTAGTAAAATATACTTAAAGTCGAAGTCAACGGAAACCGTAGAAATAATACTCCTCAATGAATTTTATATGGTACAATTATCAATTATTTTAAAACGTTATTCAAATGACGGAAATAAAATTAAATAAAAATAAAATAAAAATCCAGCAAACAACCAACAGGAATCACATCAAATTAAACTTCATAATCCTGATTATCATTCCTTATATACTTTGTAGTGCTCGACTCCAAATACAACATATTGTATACATTACTTATATATTATTATATGTATTATATTAATGGCTAAAGCTCTATGAAAATTTGTATAGCTGTCACTTTGACTGTAAGTCATATGATCCAGAACATGACAATTAGTTAAAATAAAAATAAAGAAAAATACGTTATGATCCAAAAAGGACAAGGAAAATTAGGTAATTAGCTGTAGTCGTTAAAAAAAATGTCAAGTTCACAGGCACAGTAAAATTCGATTCGTCCAGAAAATCCATTCGACGAAAAAAAAATTATTTTCACGACTCAATGCTCAAATTCTTGCAAGCATATTTTAACGCAATAAATGAATAGTATACAAGTCGTCAAAAAAAATTTTTCACAAAAAAGAAAAAAATACAAAGAAAATTTTTACACTATACAAAAAAACAATGACGTTATATTAAGGACCTTTTCAGTCAATAAAAAAAGGAAATACTAAAAGTTACTAGGCTTCAGCCAGTTATATACTACGTCCGCGTCTAAACCGTTTGGGAATTTCAAGGGTCTAGCTTTAAACAAGTAAGAGTGCTCTAGTCGGGAGTGCCCGACTACGAGATACCCTGAACCCAGTCCTTACAATCATTCGTACTGCTCTAAGCACACACATGCTGCAGTACAAGCAGTACAAGCAGTGCAAGCGGTTTAAGCAGTTAGCTTGCTTTTCGCTGAGCCCCACACAATGGAAAGTTAAATCTTAAATAACTTCTGTGTTTATTGTCCGATCTTAATGAAATTTTTGGGGCAAGCAATTGTCGATAATATGTGTGACCAAACCAAATTGCAAG
This sequence comes from Drosophila flavopinicola, assembly GCA_035042425.1. Classification (NCBI taxonomy): domain Eukaryota; kingdom Metazoa; phylum Arthropoda; class Insecta; order Diptera; family Drosophilidae; genus Drosophila; species Drosophila flavopinicola. The sequence continues at coordinate 26,667 of JAWNLL010000213.1, read as the reverse complement.
GTCGTACCTTCAAAAATGCGTTTTTTAACCTTTTGGGGGGTTTGGGGGGTGGTATCCAAAAACTGAAATATTTGTTACATGTGTATGCTATTCGAGATTATTCATGCCAAATTAGGGGCCTCTAGCTCTTATAACTTGTAAGTTATAGCCCAAAAACGCTAGTCTGAAATCGAAATGTATCGATAACTTTTGAATGGGTCGAGTTATCGATAAAATGAAATAGACTTGATCTGTCCCGGCACTACGAGAACTTATATTCCAAATATGAAGTCTCTAGCTCTTGTAGTCTCTGATATCCGCGTGTTCATACAGACAGACGGACGGACGGACGGACGGACGGACGGACGGACGGACAGACAGACAGACGGACATGGCTAGATCGACTCGGCTGTTGATACTGATCAATAATATATATACTTTATATGGTCGGAGATGCTTCCTTATGCCTGTTACATACATTTGCACAAAACCATAATACCCTTTTTACCCATTTTTAATGGGTTCAGGTATAAAAAGCTAGCTTTTGAATTGCATACTTATGGGCACTGCTTCCTTAGAACAGAATAAGCAAAATATATATATTCTGTGCAACTGCAACTTTAACAAGTTGAAAAACATTGTACTTGGCTTACAGAAACTGAAGAACTGCCGATTCAAATGTTGGGCTGCGATGTTTTCATATGCCTGATACATACATTTGTTCATACTCGTTTTTAATGGGAACAGGGTATACAAATACATAATTCAAACTCAATGCAAACGCAGTCTCACGCTCTCGCTCGCACCCTCTGTCTCTCTCTTTCTCTCTCTCACTCTCTCACGCTCTCTCTCTCTCTCTCTCTCTCTCTCTCTCTCTTTATTTGTATCAGCAGGTGTGCCTGTGCAGCTGTATGCTCAAATCAAATATTGTCAGTACTAGCTGTAGTACGTACGTACATGTAAGCCCCGCATTAACAGTGTATGCATGTGCTGAGAGTGCCAGCAAATCCACATGAGGTAGGATACAAGAGAATGTAGTAAAATTTTAAATGAATGAATTTTATTGGATAAAATCCTTTTGTGCCTTTATTGAAAACAATTGCTTTGACTGTTTTTTGTTGGAGCACAGTCTATTGTCCAATTGAACTTCGTTGCAGGCTAAAGTCTTTTTTGTATTCTCAAACACAAATGCTTTTGTAGTGCATCACAGTCAATTTTGCTGCACTATTTTCATGTGCATATTTCTGCTATATACTAATAATTTACATCAGATTACCTGCACAACATGGGACGTATTTCCTAAGCCTAATAAGCCTAAGTGAATGTTCTTGGCCCATTTTATTATAATCAATTTATTTACCTCTATTGTTTTTGATTTTTTGCTGACAGCTTTTTTGTGACTCAGAGATCAACACAAACTTTAGACGATTTAAATACAGTTGCACTTCTTTAACTTGAAACTCCATCTGTCAGAAAAAAGTCCGATTTATAGAGAATTTGCGTTAGAGAAAACCCAGAAATTATACAACTAATGTGCTAAGAATTTTCCAAAAATTGCATAATAAACAAATTCAAAATATTAATTGTGTAATATAATAATAATATAATGTAAATATTATAATAAGTAGAGAAAAACAATGAATAAAAATGCATGTATAAGTATATAAAAACAAATGAATCTAAGACAAGAAAAGTGTTACTATTCTAAAAATACAAGTTACTATTAGTATTTAATAAGCATTAGCATTAAAAGCACTAGGATGAAATTTAAAAAAATAAAATAGAAAATAGAAAAAATGTGATATATTTGAAAATCTCAGTTAAAAGTCTCAAATTATTTTTGCAGATATCTGAATTGAAATTTTCTATTGAATTATTTAATTTTTTCCAGTTGTATGGCAGCTATAAGATATAGTGGTCTGATACGGCCGGCTCCAAACAATGTTATGTATGTTTGAATAATAAGTATCTGTGCAAAGTTTCAGCGCGATAGCTTTGAAAACATGGAATTTATCGCGAAAACCGATTTCGAGTTGTATGGCAGCTATAAGATATAGTGGTCCGATCCGGCCGTTTCCGACCAATGTGCTGTCCCTTTAAATAATTAGTCTCTGTGCAAAGTTTCATAACGATAGCTCCAAAACTGAGAGACTAGTTTGCAAACAGACAGACAGACAGACGGACATGGCTAGATCAATTCGTTTTCTAAGTATACTGTCAGTCAGACGCTTCCTTCTATGTTACAAACTTCAGCACAAACTTAATATACTATTTTCTTCGAAAAGAGTATAATAACATTGCAATATCAATTGGAATCAAGCTGAAGGGGCGTGAGACTATATATAAATATATATATATATATATATATTTTAAAGCCGAGCGAATGTGCGCAAAAATGTAAAAAGTGTCGCGAGAATTGTTTGTTACAAATTGTTAATAAGCCGCTTAAAACTCAAAGTTGCAGGTGATGGGGCGAAGGGGGCGTGGCAGTAACTATATGAGTTGGGAAAATTGAAAAAAGTTTGCAGTTTCAGTTACAGTTGCAGTTTATTTATTAGTCGCTTGTGACTGCATTGTAGGCAAATCAACTTAAAATTCAATTTGCAAATATGAGAATGACTCAAGGCAGGGGGAGTTGGGCTAAACTTTAGGCTCTGCTGCAGTTTATTTATTTAAGCAATTGCCGCTGTCAACATACAAAACAAGAAAGCGGGCCGAGGAAAACCAGTGGGAAAATCAGCTAGCTGCAAGCAACTAGACTAGAAGGTTTCGATATAAATTTAGCTCAGGGATAACAAAAGGCGCTGAGTAAATGCAAATCGAAATGGAAAATAGAAAATGTACAAATGGTAAATGGTAAATGGGTGAAAATGGTAAATGTCAACATCTCAGCTGCCTCGTCGCAACTCGCTTTCCTTCTCGCCCAGCAATAGGACAATTTTCTATTTGTATTTATCTTTCGGCTTGCAACTCTCATTTTGCCACACATTTTGCCCATTTTCCCAGGCAAATGTTGTGAAAAGCAATAAGAGTATTGGCAAATGTCCTGGCGACAGTCCTGGGCCTGTAATTGTCACTGAAACCAAATCCTCCACAATATGCTTAATGTCATCTTGCATGACAAACGTGAATGGAAGCAGCATTGGGTTTCGGACAGTGCGGGGGGTATCGAATATTTAATACCCTGTCGGAAAATTAAATGTTCAACTGATCCCAATCTAAAGGCTTATACTTCTATAGTAGAAGTAATTGCATTTGTTTTTTATGCATTTACATTTTGTTATAGTAAGAAAAATGTCGATATTGTTAACGAATTTTCACTTCAAATTCGTAACTTTCTTTTGTCAAACTCTTTTCTTACTTGTATAAGAAGTCAAGTGTGTATATCATATATACTATAATATAGACTAACTATATACTGATCTAGTCGGTATTTCGATACTGATAGCTTCTATAAATATCTCAGTTCTATTGAAAATTTTGATTTTATATTATTATACACACAAACATTAGAAAGTTTTCGTCATCATTATTTGTAATAGATAAATTTTAAACTATGCCCTATAAAATATATTTGTATGCATTCAAAAACAAATTGACAGGGTATCTCGACTATTCGATTTGTTTGCTTATAATAACGAAGCAGCATCTATTTTATTTCCATAGAATGGTTTCCATGAACTACTTGGGATTAAAGCAAAGGAAAGATAATTTATGGACTGCTCGGCTAATTGACTCTCTACTTCTTTACTTTGGTCAGCTTTAACTGAATGTGGAACGAAAATATGATAGAACATATGAAAAGATTAACTTGAAGAAAGCGCCGCTTGCGAAACGGAATTGAAAATGAAAAGCCTTACAGATTTATTGTGTTACTTCAGAAAAAAAGAGAGAACAAAATGTGGCTGTGTTTTGTATAATGGCAAAGCACAAGTATTTGCAGTTAAGTGCAAGAAGTGCAAAATAAAATTAAATTTAAGGAGGCGAACGCACAAAGCGAAAGGCAAATGAAATCAACAAACAACCAACTTGAGAGCCGCAGCAAACTGAGGCAAAAAACTTGCCACAACTACTTAGCGTCAGTGGCAGCCGCTTCAGCTGGTCAATGGCTACCCCTACCCAAGTCAGAGCCAACCCCCACGCTACCGAGCAAACAAGCCGCATTCTGTGCAAATTTCGCCTCAAATACAACATGTAATGAATGGCAGGCCACAGGCCTCTTCTAACGGGATACATGGGGCACGGGGGGGTTGGGGGAACTGAATGGTTTTTGGGGGACAACTAAATTAAATGGAATGGCGTAAAGCGTAAACTAAAATGGTGTGCGCCATTTTGCATTTCTGTGTGTTTCTTTTCTTTCTTCTTTTTGTTGTTGGTTTTAAATGTATAAGCACAATAAATATACAAATAATAAAAGCGCCGCCAAATGTTTGGGCTGTAAAAATTGTTTACGACCACTAAAGGAAAACCGCGACAGCAACAAGCAGCGTCAAATACAACAACAACAACAACAGCAACAACAACAAATATACAGAGAAAATAGTGCATTCTAAATATATGTACAATTCAAGAATCTTGTATTTGAGTTTGCAAAGCGCAAACTTCAAATTTTAAGCACAAACTAGGACCAACAATTTGAAATCGTTTTCGTATTCCCAAAAGTTGAGCATTTACAATCTAACTTGCAAGTAAATTGTCGTCTGTCAATTATATGAAAACAATTTTGTTTTGGCTAATTACTGCCAAGCTTGTTTTTAACCAATATTTCAAGATATAGCGCCCCGGAAGCAATTTGCATTTATCAATCGATTAAATATTGCAAATGTCACGTTTACATGCGAATGGCAAACATTGCTGTAGGGTGGCATTGTTCTTCAAAACAGCTGATTTTCCATGACTAGTGGCAACAATTTAGACGGTTTCTTATTTTGTATTTGCGTGAAAGTTACATTTGAAATGCGATCGTCCAAAATCAGTACAGTCGAGGAAGAAGTTGAGCTTTTAGCACAAAAATGCCCACAGCTTTGTACTTATCTGCCACATATCGCCTCTATATGTCAGATAAAGACTCTGTCTTGTCTAGCATATAGTGGTTTTGGTCTCTAAAAGTACATTATGGCAACGAGAATTGCTTATAATTGAGTTTTTCTGACACATAACATTTTTATGAATTATTAAAAATGTATGTTAATAAAGAACATATATAAAATCAACTTTTTCTTATATTATTAGCAGCTCAAAGAAAACATAAAAGAAAGAAATTAGTTTTAATTGATAAATAATCATTTTTTCTCACTGTGCAATTATCGAAAGCGGTTTGTGTGTTGTGTGTGTGTGTGTGTGTGTGTGTGTGTGTGTGTGTGTGTGTGTGTGTGTGTGTGTGTGTGTGTGTGTGTGTGTGTGCGTTGTCCCTCTGTTAACCGAATGCCTGCGGTTGTGCGACAAAAGTGTCGCCATATTGCGAATGTTTATGTGGTCGCCTTCTTACAATTACATGTGCAGGCAAATAAAACAGAGACAGGGCCGAATCGAGTTTGCGACAGATTGTCAAAGGCAAAGTGCGAAAACTGTGGAAAAGTATTGGATACACCACCACAAAGTCCAGACATGAATCCTATTGAAAATTTGTTGACCTTCTTAAAGAAAAAAGTGGCCAAACGGAGTCCGAAGACTCGAAATGAGTTAAAAGACGTAATAGTGGAAGGATGAATTTATATCAAATTTATTAGTCTTTAGTTTACCAGATTAACAACATGTCAAAACACTTTCTTGACACCAAAATAAATGGATAAATTTGGTTTTATATTTTTAAAATGTTTTAAGTCAAAGGGATCTGGACATTTTTTTTCTGAGTAACTCTAAAAACGCTAGGGTATCATGAACAATTTTTGGAAAATTTATAATATTTATAGTAAGTAATTTTTTTTGCAAAATAAATAGAAAAATGTGATTTTTTGTACTTGTCAAAACACTTTCTTCACATACTGTATATAACAGCAACTTCTTTATACATATGTATGTATGTATACATATAATAATATAATCTATGTATAGTGTATAATATTGCTAAGCATTCTGTTCGAGGAATGGCTTAAATGTATTTTTGATATTGGCGTTGCCAATATGTTGATTGGCGAGTGCCTCGCGTAGAGCAAAGCGACAGCTTTTCACATCTTTGTCGGAGTGAAACTGCTCCTTGAGCAGCTTGAGATAGTAGTCCAGCACCGGGGACTCCTGCTCCGTTTTGATGGCATACTCGAAGGTGGAGTGGAAGAGTGAACTGGACAGATCGAGAGCGGCTTGCGATGTCTCCGACAGAGTGGCACACTTGAGCGTTGTGAGGATGAGCAGCTGTAGGTGATCGCCATCGCTGGATTGCCATGGCTTGATGATGCTCTCCGGCGTACACTGGTTGCTGTTGCTCTTAAGCAGTGTTTGGTCGACACTGGTGTCCGTGTCGCTAGAGAGACTGGCTGCGAAGACATTGGCGTTCATGTTGGCCCTCTCCTCTTCACCTACGTCCACATTGGCATCTGAATCGCAAACATCCAGCTCGGACAAATATTCGTCCATGGACTGCAATTCCTTCGGTTTCTTGCATGTAAACATTCTGGATTTGATTTCAGCCACACTATCTTTGTCAAAGCAGTTGCCATACAAGTTGAGAACGCGCAACTTGCACTTGGCTTGGACGGCGTCCACCAGCACCACGCCGCCATCGTGTCTGATGTCGTTGAAGCCCAAATTGAGCACCGTCAGATGATCCAGATAACGCTGCAGGGTCTCGGCCACGTGAAAGGCGCCATCAGTCTTCAGCTGGCAATTGCCAAAGTCGATTTCGCGCAGCAGCGGCACATGCTCGAAGATATTGCACATTTTGATGGCTCCCTTGACCATGAGTGGGTTGTCGTTCAGGTTGAGCACTAGCAGGTCTGGATTCTGCTTAAGGCTATCAGCGAGTGCAGTTATCCCCACATGGTCGATGCCATTCTGGGGTAGACTGATTTGCTGCAGTGTTCCCAAGCGCTTGAACGCCTTGGCCAAATCCATTGCACCGCTGGTCTCCAGTCGATTGCCACCGGCGGCAAAGATGAGCAACTGCAGCGTTTGGCGAGCTGCCATCGCATTCTCGTGCAGAGCGATCAGCGCCACGGAGATCAAGCGTCCACCCTCTGGACCCAGGTCGCAGTTGTTCAGACGCAGCGCCTGCAGCGAGTAGCAGACGGCTGAGCGGATCAGATCCTCCAAGCTGGCCATGCCAATCCATCCCAGAGCATTGTCGCTGAGATCGAGTACCGTTAATTTGGCGCCCGCTGCCATGAGGCCAGCGCCGAGATGCTTCACTACCAATGGTACTTCGGACACGAGGCGACTCTTCGAGAGATTCATCCACAGCGCCTGCCGCAGCTCCGGATGCAACTTGAGGGCATCAGCAATGGCCTTGGCCGCCTGCACGCCCAGCGTATTCCCAACGAGATTGAGGGTGTGCACACTGGGTTGGCTGTTCAGCGCCTCGACAACGGCCTTGACCTGTTCCGCAGTGTTCCAGGTTTGCCCTTTGTCCTGGAACGAGATGATCTGCTTCTCGTCGACTAGTCCGTCTATGTCGGAGAAGCCGATGCGAGTCCTTGCCATGATTTCTTATATTTTATTTTATTATTGTTTTATTATAATTTTTGTTTTTCTTTTCGGCTATGCGATACAACTTGCTAGCAGAACGTTCGGAAAGTAAGTGAGAAGTAAAGGCTTTTTGTTTTCTTATATGCCTGTCGAATTTCACAAGCACTCTTAGATCCTATGAAACTTACATTTGGTATTAATATATTTGTTTAGTCACTCGCAGAAAATTAAATATAAATTTATATGAATAAAACCTTTTTTTATACTCTTTTCGAAGAAAATAGTGTATTCAGTTTGTGCTGAAGTGTGTGAACGCATAGAAGGAAGCGTCGGAGACCCCAAAAGTTACTACCAGTATGCATAGAATGACCAAACAAATTAATCTAACCATGTCCGTCTGTCTGTCTGTCTGTCTATCTGTATGTATGCAAACTAGTCCCTCAGTTTTTGAGCTATCGCGATACAACATTGCACAGATACTTTTTATTCAAAGAGACAGCACATTGGTCGGATCCGGCTGGATCGGACCACTATATCTTATAGCTGCCATACAACTGGAAACAAATTAAATATTCTTAGAACAAAAACCATAAATGCCACGCGATAAAATGAATTTTTACAGCATATGAAAGTGCTGCAGTTGGCAGAGTGAAAGTTGTCTAAAGGTTCGAAAAGAGTATAAAATATTCGGCACGCAAAAGCTAATCCTTTCCCACTTGTTTTATACTCTGAACACATTAAAAATGGATAAAAAGGGTATAATGGTTTTGTTTTCAGTTAATATTTACGTAAAATCTGTCTTTGATAGATATATGGCAGTATCATTTACAGTATGATGAATATTAGTGAGTAAAAGCAAAATTATTAATACTAAATGAAATACAACATTTTAAAGTTATGGCTCAAAATTAAAGATTTTCAGGCATTAGGCATCATTGGCTCAGCTACTGTAATGCATTTAAATTCAAATTTGCACAGCATTGAACAGTTCAATGGGAGAATTAACTAAATTGTTTTTTAACCATTCCAGTGGAATTTTTGCTATTTTTATGTTTTTAAGAACTTTTCTCGGACTACAACGAAGATGAAATCGAAACTTTTGTTAAAAACAGTTCAGCCGATCTCAAGTTTTGAGCTTATCAACAAACAAGATTTATGTCACAATAAAACAAGTTACAAAAATGTTTTTTTTTAAATTTGCTTGAAATTGAAAATAATAATGAAAACAATGTTAGTGTTATTTTAAATACTAATTTGTTAATTTGTTAATTTTGTCGAAAAGTAAAAAAATAACAAGTCTCCTCATAATATTAAAAATAATATTTAGAATTTGGGAAAAAACTAAATGGTTTTTTATTACAAAATAACTAACTTGCAATCAAAATGTGTATAAAACAATAATAATTATAATACTAGTAATAATAATAAATCACAACTGTATTCAATAGGTTAAGTAATTGTATTCAAGTTGTTTTCTTTATTTGTAACTAGTGCATTAATTGAGTACCCTGAAATATGAAATTTAAATTCAATTTAAATAAGCTGTATAAATATATTGGGGATTGCAATATATTTGCAATTGCTTGGCCAAGCTAAACTTGCCTTGCACTGTTAGGCGATCTATTTAAGAAGAAGCATCGACATCCAAATTGGAGCGACTTCCAATAAAATATGGCTAGACAATTATTGAAAGCATCGCGATGCTGGCAAAAGAAAGAGAATTGAAAAATTATGTTAATTTCTTGGCGGCCGAAATGCAATATGCAGGGCAAATCTGTAAGAAGAACCCAAAGGGTTCTCTCGCCCACATTCCAGCACGGTGGCAATTTATTAGCCCAAGCCAAGCCAAGCCAATGCCAACGCCCCCTTCCCCCATTCTACTCACGGTGGGCGTGGCAGGCACTATTTAGAAATACAATACAGCCCGGAGCTCTTGGAATGCAGCCTTAGAGCCTGGCTAAGGATTGTGCGGCTGTAGGTACATGGGATTATGGCTTGGGGGCTACGAGGGAGTGGGGGCTACGGGGAGTCCTGGTCCACAGCCGTCGCTTCCGTGATTAATGCCCGTCGTGGGCTTTTGTGCTGGCGCGCAAAATTTTCGTGTAATCTACTTTAAAGCTGGGAGCATTGCATAATTTTTTTAGATGCAGACTGGAGACTTGCATGGGGCCATCCATTTTTTCTATGCCCTTGTACAAAACGGGTATTTTTATTTTCATCGGACAACTCCACTAAAGTACACACATATGTCGAAAACATCACCTCAAGTCAAGAATATGTATGTACTTTTTTAAAAGGAAGTCACACACATACAATCTAACTAAAATAATAAGACAGGCATGCCTTTAAAGGACTTCAGCGACCAATTGAAAACCAAAATCTGAAGCGTAGATTTGTTTAATCTAGAATAAACAACCTTGAATTAAGTGAGATTTCTCAATCTGATCGAGAATGATTTTACAATATTTTCTTAATTAAACAGAGTTGAAGAACCTATGACAATTATTTAAGCAATTGAGCAATGTTTTTGCATTGATATAAGCGAAATGCTTTCAAACGCTCCTCTATTATGAACTAAACTTCTATTATGAAAAGACTAAAGCTTACACTTTGATTGTATATGCTCTTGAGTTAAGATTGTAGATGAGGCTTCAATTCTCTATTTCATAAAATTCAAAACATTTTTGTATTATTCGAGAATATAGCAAATAAATAAAGTAAATAATTGTAGACATGAGCCGTTAAATTGCGGCCTACAAGAGCATCAAATCTTCGGCTTGCCGACTATACCTATTATTCAAATGTTTTTTTTTTTTTAGAGTACCTGCTTTCTTTTTGCCCCTTTTGTCCTGTTGGTGCTTGCATGCAATTTGGAGCAGCGGAGCTGCAGCTGTGTGTTCAGGTCGTGGTGGTTTCGGATTAGGCTGAAGCCGGCAAAAAGGCAACTCGTAAGTGGCCAGCAGGAGAGGCATAGATACCCCAAAATAGATGGCCCCAAAAGAGGATGGGGGGGTGGGGTTTGGGGCGGTGGGTGTGTGGGTCAATGCTGCCCCAGCTGCAAACTGAAGCAAAGCTCAACTCGACACTGGGCCGAGATTGCATTCTATAATATATGTGGTTGCCACAGCCAGAGAGCGTAAAATTATAGTTTAGCGAGTTATTAAGTGGAGGTAAGTGTGTGGCTAGGTTATGTTTAGCACATGTTCGAGTTGTTTTATTGCCCACTGTTGAGGTTATGTACGGTTGCAGATGTTGCAAATGTTGGTCGGTTACTTTGGCCAGTTAACCCATGCCAATGGTACATTATTTAATTAGCTTCCTTACTCTACTTGCCCCAATAGTTTGCACACATTTGCAAAGGGTATTCGAAGTTATCTTACCCCATTAAGTATATTATTATATACTATGGATCAGTCAATGCTGTTATGCGCATCTGTTCTATTTATATGGACATTTATCTTAATATTACGGAAAACGAATCCAAAACGAATATAAACTAAATAAACAATGATAAAGTGAATTTAAAATTTGAAGAATTACGCTGTTATTTAAATCATTTATTTGATAAACCTGGAAATGAATACTGCATTTTAATTTAGAAACACAATTCTTGCAGCAATTGCAATTTTTATAGCCTGAACCCCATAAAAAATGGGTTATAAAGGGTATAATGATGTTGTTTATTTCCTTTTATCGATAAATCGACCCGTTCAAAAGTTATCGATAAATTTCGATTACATACCAGTGTTTTTGGGCCATACTTGAAAATGTATATAAAATGTCTTACGAATATTTAACTTTTTGGATACCACGCCCCAATTTGCACAACTTCGTTATACCCTTTTTACCCATTGCATACAAATTTAATATTGAGTAATGGTGATCAGAGACAAAGTTTCAATTAAACTGGAAAATAAAGTTCAGTTAGTCGTCCCTTTGTGTGTGAGCAACTTTTCGTTCAATTATGTTATAAAAACAATGACGAAATACATTTACATTCACTTGTCGTCTATTATTGTTTGAAATGATAATGCTGATGGCCTTCGCTACTCAATGCTTGGTCTTCAGTTACTCTAAGCTCAATTCGCAATTCGGTATTCGATGCCTGAGGCGCTGCAATCGCTGCTGTTTTTTTTAGAGTTCAACGAATATTTTTCTTTTGACTCAAAGAGCGCGATGGCGGGCAAATAAAATAAATCACGTTCAATAATATTTTTGCCTGCTTCGCTTTCGCTTTTGCTTTTGCTTTTGCCTTCTTCTCCATTGCAACCGTTTCCTTTCGTTCCTTTAGCTGTCCTGCGGCAACATTATTTCATTTTGTGTGCTCCGTGCCCATAACTGCTATTGGCCTGCCGAGTGAGTTGACAACCCTGGCCACAGAAACTACACACTGCGAGAACAAAAGTGCAACTGCGATTATGTTTGGCTAAGTTGGTATCGAGTGCTAAACACATACACTTGCCCGCAAAACTCTGCGTACAGGCAACAAAAAAATATTTAAATCGGATATGTGCGGCTTTCTCCGGGCAACTCGGCTGCGATATACAGAATTTGTCAGGATGCGGCGAAATATATTTTAGTTTTGCGGGCAAGTGTATTTACTAATGTTATCGTGAGTTCGAAATGAGAACATTTTTTATATTGATTTCCATTATTTCTTTTTTTATATTCATTACATAGCGCAATTATTTCCAAGCATATGTGAGAAATCTTAAAATAAATGTAATAAAATCATATATCTATTGTACGCTTTACTTGAATCATGAGCTTACTTACATTATTTGACTATCTTTTTTGATACTTAAGTAAACTAAATTCCTGTTACATGAACTTTTTGATATTTTTATACTCTTTTCGAAGAAAATAAATTATTAAGTTTGTGCTGAAGTTTGTAACGCATAGAAGGAAGCGTCGTGGACCCCCAAAATTTACTGCCAGTATGCTTAAAATGACAAAACAAATTGATCTAGCCATGTCCGTCTGTCTGTCTGTCTGTCTGTATGTATGCAAACTAGTCCCTCAGTTTTTGAGTTATCGTGATCAAACTTTTCACAGAGACTTATCATTTAAAGGGACAGCACATTGGTCGGAGCCGGCCGGATCGGACTGCTATACCTTATAGCTGCCATACAGCCATACAGAAGTCGGTTTTGACCATAGATCTCTTGTTTTCAAAGCTATCGCGATGAAACTTTGCAAAGATACTTATTATCTAAACATACATCACATAATTCGGAGCCGGTCGGATCGGACCACTATATCTTATAGCTGCCATACAACTGGAAATAAATTTAATATTTCAATAGAAAATTTTACAGTTTTTACAGCTAATGAAAGTGCTGCAGTTGGCGGAGTGAAAATTGTCTAAAGGTTCGAAAAGAGTATTAAATCTGCGGCACCCCGAAGATAATCCTTTCCACTTGTTTTTGTTTGTTTAGAATTTGAAATTAAGTAAATTTCACTTAGCTGAAATACAGTTTGAATTACTCTAGTAAGTGCGTTTTCAATATGCTTTTTCTCGCTATGTACACTCAGTAAAAAGATAAGAAAGAATTTTGTACTAAAAAACAATTGACCAAATCCGCTAAGTATGGGAATTCCAAAAGCAGATAACATAATTGCAATTTTTTGTTAACGTTTCTTATTGCTATTCTAAAAACTTTTATTAAGAACTCAATTTCTAGACGATTTGACGAGTAGTTTTGAATTGATTCAAGATTTTTTGTTGCACTTGTTGCTGAAAAATAAATGGTTCAATTGCATTTGAAATTTGGAGAGTAAGACGAAAGAGATTCGAATTTGTATTTGAATTTCCAATAGCAGTTTTCTGCGAGTGTACGCCTCTGTGTCTCGATGTCTCAACTTGTTGCTGTTGATTTGATTTTATTGCAGCGCTCTGTCAAGCAAAAATATTTAATGCCAATATTGCAGTTTGTGTGTGTGTTGGTGTGTGTGCACAACCCACCTTATTAGCCATGTTAGCTGGCAGCTGTAGTCGCAGCAGAGCATTGTCATAGGCACTTAGCCGGCCTGGCCGTGGTATGTGGCAAGTGGCAAGTGGCATGTGGCATGTGGCAAGCCGGATGACGCAGCTAAGAAATTGCCAATCGCGCACACAGCCAGAGCAGCAGCTCCAACTCCGACTCCAGCACAAAAACGAAATTGCTTTTGCGGTTGCCAACTGCTGCACAGAGTTTGTCTTAATCGCCCCAAACCCCAAGCCCCAAAGCACCCCCTCAAACAGCAACACCAACAGCAACCCCAACCCGTAATGGCAGCTTCCGTTTTCCGCACCATTTCTTCAAAATGCCGCGGGTCAACTTTTGGCCGTGACATTACCAAATTACTTGCAATACAACTAATTTGTGTTAAAATTCCATTAGCGCTCAAAAATGCCTTGGAGGTGGAGGTGGAGATGATATCGACTTGGATTGCCGTCATAAATGGCAAATCAATCACAGAATAGCTGTTTGCCAGACCCACCTCAGTCGCACTAGGCACAGTGGTATTTTTATAAAAAGCGACGATCTTTTCAGGTATATTCAGCGAAATAGCCAGAAATAGCTTCGCAAAAACTAAACTGCAGCACTTATTCGATGACACAAAGCTTTATGCATATATTTGGTGAGATAAAGTTGTAAAAGAAACACAGCACTTTTGCTTGCAGTCAATAAATATATAGCATTTTAATTTGTAATAAATATTACAAATAAAAAATAATCATCCTATCTTATATGCTCTACATTTTCCAATTAAAAGCCAATAAGTACATAACTAAATCGAACTGAACACTTTTCAATATATGTACATATGTACTGTGAGTATAATATGCATTTCATGGCACCAACTTTGTGGTTCGGCCAAAAAAAAAGGCTTCAGCCCATTGAGGGGTCTCTACACGATAAATAACATAACGCAAAAATGCCAATTAAGAAATTGCACAGACGCGTTTTGCAACACTACTGTTCGAAACACTAGTTGAAAATCAGTGGTCTATAAGACACATAACAAGGAAATTAAGTAAAATTCAGGAAAACTAAACCAAAACGGATTTGTAAACATATTTAGCTGCGAAAAGAAAGACATTGTCTTACGCACTTTGATGGGCATTTTGGCATGCTTACAACACTATTCGAATTCTGGCTGTTCGCAACACTGAACAGCACTGGTGGCGCTCTTTCGCTGCAAGCACAACTTTTGCAATAGATGCAATACAGTTTTAGCACAAAAATACGACAGTAAAAAGCAACCAAAAAATAGTCGGCCTGGTTAAAATTGTTGAGAATCTACATAGGCAATATAGATTTGTTGTTTCGATCATTTGCATTGAGCAACAGTTCCGAGTAAGAGCTCCGAAAATTTCTAGAAATCATCAAAAAAACCCGGGAAAAAAAACCGAGCACACAATTTATTTGCATTAAAAAAAGCGGGTAAGTGGAAATTTGCGAATAAAACGCCAACACGCTCGGGGGTGTAATTTGTGTAGGGTATTCGCTTAGTGGCATGCCCCCGGGCGTGTTGACTTAATTGACGCCGGATATTAACTGTGACGGCAAGTTGAAATCAAAGTCGCTAACAAGCATTATTCAATTACACACAGCAATCGAATTGGCCACACAAATTAACTCAGTGAACACGCAGTATATATTTATATATATATAGCTATAGCTATATCTCGACATGGACGCTGGCGATCAGAATGTGGACAAGCCGCTGCAGCAGGAGAAGGAGCAGCAGGAGAAGGAGCAGCAGGAGGGTAATGAGCTGCCTGAGCGCAATGACTCTGATGCAGAGACGCTGCAGCAAAGCACTTTGCTGCTGCCGTCGGAGCACGCCATGTTCACCGTACAGGTGGCACCCGGCACCACCATGCACATTCGCGTTGCGCCCGAGCAGCCGGCTGCGACAGCCAGCTGGTGCATCTCCACGCTGCTCATCCACAATGGCCAGCACTACACGAGCACCATACACAACTTTGCAGTGACTCCCGAATTGATGCGCCAGATGGCTCTGATGCAGCGGCCGATGGGCGCGAATGTGCTGCAACAGCTGATGCGGCGTCCCGTAGAGCTGCCACGCAATCCGGCTGAGTCAACCATGATGCAGTACACTGGCGAGCAGTATGGCAACTATGTGCAGCGCTCAACGAGCATTGTGCAGCATTTGTTTGGCGTATTGGCCGAACCGGAGATGCAGATGCAGATGCAGATGCAGTTGCCGTTGGCGATAGCGACGCCGATGGATGTGCCGGTGGACATGGAGACGTTGAGAGCCATAGCGAACGGAACGGGCACCCTGCTGCCCAGCATGCTGGAGAGCATACTGATGAGTCGCGGGGCGCTGCAGGCGTTGGTCGAGCAGATGTGCTGCGAGCGGGAGCAGCAGTTGCTCTATTTCGACTCGGATGAGGACGATGAGCCGAGCAGCGAGCAGGAGCTCGAGCTGGATCTGGAGTTGGAGCAGGAGGAGGCGGAGCAGCGCCAGCAGCAGCGGGAGCGTGATAATGTCGGCCCTGGGCTACCCGATTTTCTGGCCGACGATGATTACGAGGCAGCCTATACGAGGCTGCTACAACAGCCGCCGCCGCCGTACTGGTCGCTGACCTGCAGCGATGTGCTGGACGACACGGACGAGGATGAGCAGGGCCTCGACGAGGACGATGACGACGATGAGGATGACGACGACGATCTCAGTGATCAGGAAGAGGGCAGCTGGGACATTGGGGACGATGCCGCCTTTGATGCTTATATGGCGCGCCAGAGGCGCATCCGCATGGCCGACCATCTGAACGCCCACTGGGTGAATGCGCCCCGCGAGTGGCATCCGAATCCGCACTCCGACGACGATGACGACTGGGAGGCACTGGGATTGTGCGGCGCCAACGGGGAGTACGAGGAGATCAGCTCGCAGATCAGCGACACCAGCGAGGAGCTCAACGCCTGGCAGACCACCGAGGATGCCAACTACGAGACCGAGCTGAGTCATCCGCTGCGTCGCCTAGTTGGAGAGATGCCCGCCTTGACTGCCCACGAGCAGCGCCAGTGTTGGCCCAACAGCTATAGCCAGTGTTGGCCCAGCAACAGATATCGCCGGCGCCTGTCCACCTCACCCAATCGCTTCAGTATGTACCATGAGTGGCCTATCCGTCAACGTACCCGGGCGCCAACGCCGCCATTGCGCATCTTCCACCGTCCACCCACACCGGATGTGTCGCAGATGCGTCGCTCGGCTGGTTCCACCAATCTGCTGCATACACCGAATCTGGCCGAACACATCCCCTTCCAGCAGGTGGGGGAGCCGGACGAGATGCCCAGCTTGCGGCTGCTTAGCCCAACTACGTACCGTCGCTCGCCCGATCTGGTGCGCGAGGTGCCGCACTACCAGGCGAACGTGCCGCCGCGACCTTACCAAATGCTTCCGCCGATCGTGGCCAGCACTTCGACGGCCCACGTGCAGACAGATTACCCACCGCCGCGGCCTACCGATTCGGACTTAAGCTGGCATCGGCTGCTCACTTATAATAACGAGGTCGAGGATTTGCGCCGGGCAGGGCTCACACTCGGCACAGTGGACCACTGGCCATCACCACGCCGTCGTCTGTCCAGAAGCCTGTCGCCGAGAGTTGCGCCGGATAGCGATGACTACGACGAGGATGATTATGACGATGACGATGCGGCTAACGATGCTGACGATGACAACGACTCGGACGATGACGACGAAGATGACGACGATGACGATAACGATAACGATGACGATGACGATAACGATGACGACGACGATGTTGACATCGCCAATACCAATGCCAATGATAACGATCCTGATTCAGATGATGCTAACGATACTGACAATGACAATGATAATGATAATGCAACAGCTAGTCCGCATAGCCAAATGGAATTTACCTTCTTTACGAACGATCTGGATGAGATAGAGAATGAGAATGTGAACGTGAACGACAGTGATGGTGATGATGATGATGAGGATGAGGATGAGCGTAAACCGTTGGAGATCTTCGAGCTGCCTCAACCGCCAGTAATGACACTGGAGCATTGGCTAACGGACTCGGACGTGCCCAGTGACTTTGAGGAGATTCCCATTGAACTGCAGGTGGTACCGCTCGCCCAAATGATAGAGCAAACAGATCTGCTGATCGCTGAGCTTTTGCGCCAGCTTTAAGCACCCGGATCCAATCCCAGCTAGAAGCAAACTTTTCGGAACCCTAGCGCACAAAATTCTGGTTATATCATGGACAACTTTTCATTTTAGTTTCTTTGTTCTTCATTTTGTTTTATATTTTTGGCATTTTTTTAATTGGTCCTGGCATGCTGCCTCCTTAAAACAACACTGAAAAGGTGGCAGGCATACAAAACTAAATGTATATGCATATACATACATGTGATGAAATAAAAGCGTGAGTGGGTTCGAAAATGAGTGGAAAAGTGTTTCAGATTGTTTGCGAATACAATTCATGATATATAAAACAAGTAACAGTGCTCTAGTCGGGAGTGCCCGACTAGGAGATACCCTGAACCCAGTCCTAACATCCATTCATACTTACCCATCATACACACACATACTGCAAGCAGTGCAAGCAGTTCAAGCAGGCTAACTTCGTCGCAAGGCCCTACACTATGGAAAGGTAAATCTTAAACAACTTATGTGTTTTCAGAACATAACATAAGCTATAAAATGGGTCGTCAAACCAAATTGCAAGGTCATACCTTTACAAATTAGTGTTTTTATACTCTGATACCGAAGGTACTCATAGTATATTGGTTTTGTCGAATGTCCGTCAGGCCGTCCGTCTGTCCGTCTGTCTGTCTGGATGAACGCGCGTATTTCCGAAACGATATTAGATAGACTCTTGAAATCTTTTGCGTTATGATTATAGCTATCTGCTTCAGATCAAGTTTATTCCAAATTTATGCCACGCCCACTGGGAGGCTGGCAAATCGATAACATGTCGATACACCTCAAATCACAAATCGATTAAACGTGAATAACTCCCACAATTTTAAAGCTAGAGTAATCAAATTTGGTAGGTATATTGCTGGTGACCTCCCGAAAAATTGGATCCTAGGTTAATCGGCCACGCCCATTATTACGCCCACCAGCCCCCCTCCAAAATTAATTTGAAATGCTTATATCTCCCGCAGTTTTAGAGCTAAAGTCACCATATTTGGAATATATATTACTGGTGACGTCCTCTACAGATTACAGAAACAAAATTTCGACCACGCCCACTCCCGCCCCCGTAATCGCGAAAATCGATATACATGAATGCACAATTCGATAACACGTGTATATTTCCCGCAATTTTGAAGCTAGAGTCCCAAAATTTGGAATTTAGACTAGGGCTGACCAGCCCAAAAGATTGCGTCCTGGATTTTCCGGCCACGCCCACTAGAACGCCCCCCAGCCACCCCGCCCCCACGAAACACGGAAGCCTATATCTCGCACATTTTAAGAGCTAGGGCCACCAAACTTTGAGGGTAGACTTCTGGCCAAGTCCTCTAAAGATCGGACAAAAATTTTGGGGCCACGCCCCCGCCCGCCCCCAAAAATCGCGAAAGTGTATATCTTCCACGGTTTTAGAGCTAGAGTCACCAAATTTATAAGATAGATTTCTTGTCACGCCCTCTAAAGATCGGAAACAATTTTTGGGGCCACGCCTCCTCCCGCCCCCAAAAATCGCGAAAGTTTATATCTTCCACAGTTTTAGAGCTAGAGTCACCAAAATTGGAGGATAGACTTATTGTCAGCCCCCCCAAAGATCGTCAAAAAAATTTGGGGCCACGCCCCCTCCCGCCCCCAAAAATCGCGAAAATGTATATCATCCACAGTTTTAGAGCTAGAGTCACCAAATTTATAAGATAGATTTCTTGTCACGCCCTCTAAAGATCGGAAACAATTTTTGGGGCCACGCCTCCTCCCGCCCCCAAAAATCGCGAAAGTTTATATCTTCCACAGTTTTAGAGCTAGAGTCACCAAAATTGGAAGATAGACTTCTTGTCACCCCCTCTAAAGATCGGAAAATTTGGGGCCACGCCCCCTCCCGCCCCCAAAGATCGCGAAAATGTATATCTTCCACAGTTTTAAAGCTAAAATCACCAAATTTGGAAAATAGACTTCTGGTCACCCCCTCTTAAGATCGACCACGCCCCTCCAGTCCCCAAAAACTTGGAAGGCCGATTTCGGGTCACCCAAACACCAGCAAAAATGTTCTGTTCACTTGCTTTCAGCTGTTCTTAAAATGGTATCAGAGTATTACGCAGTCGGCTCCGCCCGACTGCAACGTTCTCACTTGTTTCCCTTGTGCAATATGTAATAAAAATTAAGCGACACGAAAATGTTGTGGGTTTGCGTCCGTCGAAGAGAGGTTAAATGGGATTTCTTCCTAGAGATGCAAAACTGTTTTGAAAAATAGTAAGAAAATATGGTCGTAGGGAATGTGGCCGCCCAAAAGGTTTGTCAGCCTTTTGGAGATGTCCGTTAATAAAGTTTTAACTATTATATGGGTAAGTTACTAAAATATCGATAAGTTGACCACTGAAAACATATTTCTGAAATGAAACCTGTTTATATTTGACTCAAGATTGATTGAAACTTTAAAACGAGAGTAAAGATTTCATGTAGATTATGAGAATAAGAAGCAAATGCAATGTGTTCTTAAAATAAGTCAAGAATATGGCTTATATGCTTATATGATAACTATTATATGCTGTTATTCAGCTTATTAACTGCTGAATTGCCGTTTAGCTTTATTGCTTATTCAAAGAATGACTGAAATTATGAAGATAACATATATGTTTGAATGCAGGATGCGCTGTGCTGCAAACTGAATGCATCGCTTTTCAGTTTTAATTAAAACAATTTATGCCGATAAATTGAATTCAATTATTTTATTCTATTGCAACTCCAGCTCCAGCTCCAGCTCCAGGAGAGCAGGCAACCAGTTAGCCAGTCAGCCTTTTGGCCCACTGCCCCAAAAGCTCTTAACAAATAGACAAATGGGTTTCTTTTTGCTGCCTTTTGTTGCTCGTTTTTGTGCTGTCAGTGAAAGGAAAGCTGAGCATAAGGACGAAAGGATGCAAGGATGCAGGATGCACAGGCAAAAGAAAGGAGAGACAGCTGCTGCTGCGGTCTCCTCGTTAAGCTCTTGTTTTGTGCCAGCCAGCAAGAAAATGAAATAAGCCAAAGCCTGAGAAATGATTATACCAAAGAATGGTTCGCATTGAATAAATCAAACATTTTTCGATTGCGATGTCGCTTAGTTCAGCTTAAGTCAAGGAATCAACGCCATTGAGCTGCTCTGATTGGGAATAGTCCTTAATAATACAATAACAAATATCAATTTTCAGCTTAAATGGGCTAAACAACTATTGGAAGTTCTGAATTACAAATGTGGATCTGAATTGAGCTTAGGTATTAAAGCGAAATATATAAATATGTGTCTGATTACTTTTTGCTGAGTTTTCCGCAATCATTTTAAGAGAGACACCCAAAAGTTATCTCCAGTATGCATAGAATGACGAAACAAATTGATCTGACCATGTCTGTCTGTCGGTTTGTCTGTCTGTCTGTCTGTTTGTATGTTATCTAGTCCCTCAGTTTTTGAGTTATCGCGATGAAACTTTTCAAAAAGACTTATTATTCAAATGTACAGCATATTAGTCGGAGCCGGCCGAATCGGACCAATTTACGGCCGAATCGGACCACTATATCTTATAGCTGCCATACAACTGGAAGTCGGTTTTTGCCATAAATCAAATGTTTTCAAAGCTATAGACTTAAATTTCCTTGTACACTTGAACATACGTATTACTCATTAATGTTTAAATTTGCAAAATGATTGGGTCATAAACAACTTAGGGCTTATTTTAAATTACTTAATTTTTGTGTAACTTGTTTTCTTTTCAAACATAAAGTAGCTAGATATTATTAATTCAATAGAAAAATTTAAATTCATTTGATACCAATTCTGGAAAACAAGAGTGCTCTAGTCGGGAGTGCCCGACTACGAGATACTTGAACTCCAGTCCTACAATCATTCATATTAATCTAAACACACACATGCTGCAGTACAAGCAGCGTGCAAGCAGGTTCCAGCGTTGCTTTTCGCTGAGCTCCACATATCGGAAAGCTTAAGTCTTAAATAACTTCTGTGTTTATCTCCGATCTATTGAAATTTTTGGGGCAAACAATTGTCAATAATATGTGCAAACCAAATTGTTAATATGTCAAAAATTTCAAAATGTGATTTTTAACTTTTTGGGGGGTTGGCGTACAACAAAAAAGTGAAAAATTTGTTCATGTGTATGTTATTCGAGACTATACATGTCAAATTAGGAGCTCTTATCAACTTGTAAGTTATATCCAAAAAACGCTGGTCTAAAATCGAAATTTATCGATAACTTTTGAACGGACGAGCTATCGATAAATTTTAATAAACTTGATCTGTCCCGGGATTAGGAGAACCTATGTTCCAAATATGAAGTCTCTAGTTTGTAGTCTCTGATATCTGTGTGTCCATACAGCACAGACAGACGGATCAGACGGACAGACTGACAGACAGACACGGCATGGCCAGATCGACTCGGCTATTGACACCGATCAATAATATAGATACATTTATATGGTCGGAGATGCTCACGCATTTACAAACATTTACAACCTGACCCATTTTTAATGGGTTCAGGGTATAAAAATGTCACGCAAAAACGATTTTATATACCCTGAACCCATTAAAATGGGAAAATATTATGGGTTTGTGCAAATGTATGTAACAGGCATAAGGAAGCATCTCCGACCATAAAAGTATATATATTATTGATCAGTATCAATAGCCGAGTCGATCTGGCCATGTCCGTCTGTCTGTCCGTCTGTCCGTCTGTCCGTCTGTCCGTCTGTCCGTCTGTCTGTCTGTATGAACACACAGATATCAGAGACTACAAGAGCTAGAGACTTCATATTTGGAACATAAGTTCTCCTAATCCCGGGACAGATCAAGTTTATTAAAATTTATCGATAGCTCGTCCCGTTCAAAAGTTATCGATAAATTTCGATTTTAGACCAGCGTTTTTTGGATATAACTTACAAGTTATAAGAGCTAGAGGCCCCTAATTTGACATGTATAATCTCGAATAGCATACACATGAACAAATTTTTCACTTTTTGGATACCACCCCCCAAACCCCCCAAAAGTTAAAAAACGCATTTTTGAAGGTACGACCTTGCAATTTGGTTTGTCGATCAGTGACAATTGTTTGCCCCAAAAATTTCAATAAGATCGGACGATAACACAGAAGTATTTAAGATTTAACTTTCCATTATGTGGGGCTCAGCGAAAAGCAAGCTAACTGCTTAGACCGCTTGCACTGCTTGTACTGCTTGTACTGCAGACATGTGTGTGTTTAGATTAATATGAATGATTGTAAGGACTGGGTTCAGGGTATCTCGTAGTCGGGCACTCCCGACTAGAGCACTCTTACTTGTTTACAGAATATGAAGTCTTGCAGTTTGGTGGAGTGAAAATTGCCTAAAGGTTCGAAAAGAGTATTAAATCTTCAGCACACCGTAGATAATACTTCCCCACTTGTCTTATACTATTTTAAATAAGTTAAAGGTCTTAACAATCTTTGGAAATATTGCAATTTTCCTAAGGGTACCTTTTTCAAAAATCCAAAATCTACCTTTTTTCGTTTGGTTAAAAAACGGCCCCTGTTTAGCATATGAAATTTACATCAGATGTTTTGTTTTTTAATTGTTGCAAATTGTAATAAAATAATAAAAATTGTAATAAAATAATAAATGAGTTTGAAAAGTTAAAAGATAGTTGATGGTTCTGATTCTGAAAAGTGCTGGCAGATTCCGCTTTACTTGAGAACTTTTGGCCCTTGCTCTGTTCGCCATTTATCTGAATACTTAAGCGCTGCTACATAAGGTCCATCCGCCCTATTGGAGTACCTTCAGCAGCTTGCCGCAACATTACTTTTCGCATCATTAATTCCCACTAGATGCAACTAATCCACACACAATTCTTGCTGTACTGAAACGCTTGAGGTCGAGGCGGGTTGGGTTGGGTTGGGTTGGTTCCGGTTCAGGTTCAGGTTCAGGTTGAGCTTTGGGTTCGGGGGCTCTCTGGTCTTTGGTCTTGGGTCTCAGTGGGTCGCAGTTCAGTTCGTGCATGTGGAACACACGTTTCATGTGTTAACGAGTTGGTAAAATTATTATTACATTATTATTTTGTCTACGAGTAATTCAACAACAACAACAACAACAGCACCAGCAGCCACAAGGTGCTACGGTTGTGTGTGTGTGTGAGGCTTACAATAACAATAAATTTCAATTTTTCACACTCGCACAGAGGCAAGCGCCGGGAATTTCTGTGAACGGGGTGGCAACCCTTAAGCAGCTTGCGCTCAGCAATTTATGCGCTATACGCGCGTTGGCTAAATAAATTTATAACTTACACACACACACACACACACACACACACACACGCAATCAGTTGCATTGCTGCCACACCCCACCAGGCCCCCATTTGGCTATGTTTGCTCTCGCTTTACTTTACTTCTGTACACAGAGGAAAAACAAAACCAAGCAACAAAGCACAAGTCAAGATAGACAACAACCATTCACTAGTCTGGGAATCGAACCCGGATCCTCGTATTTCCATATACCATCTACGGCATGAATATCATTGATTAGGCCGGACAACCAACTAGTAGCTTACCTTCCTCATCTCGTGCATACTCAAATCTTCTCAGATTGAAAGGAAGTACTCCATGAACTATTTTGCTTGCACCCAAACAAAGTTTACCAGAACTTAGTAGGCTGAGCCTCTGAGCTGTCATCCACGTTTACAGGTATAAATTCTCAATCGACAAAGTTCTCAGTATACTTCCAACCCTACAAACGAAAACAACAAAACTATTTTTTTAAAAAAACCCTTTTTATATAAAAGAAATGAAAAATACTCAAGATTTTTCCGTGTTTATTATAAATATAAGTAAAAATTGTATATTGTTTCGTTGATTTTAAATATTGTGCTTTTGTTATTTGTTCGCTGGATCTGGTTTAAGTTTATTCAAATGTCTAATTCCTGGGATGATCAAAGAAGAAGAAGAAGATGAAGAAGAAGAAGATGAAGAAGAAGAAGAAGAAGAAGAAGATGTCGTACAAACACTGAATGTAGTAAGTTGACATTAATAATAACTATAACTCTTAGTCTATAATTATATCCGCTTATAGGACCCGATAGGACTGACTCAATATGAAAATGGATGCTCTGAGACAATATTGGAAAACCAATTGGTTCATTACATCGACAGTTAAAACACTTTGGAAACAAATTCAAAAATGTGTGATGGTAGTGGTAATATCAAAATTAATTGTGAACTGATGATATAAGTGAAATCAAGAATCTGATAGAAGACATACATACGTTCTTTGGCCTTAAATGGAATCAACTAAATTCTGGTGGTCCTGCTCGGTTGAAATTTCTTTTGGAATGTCTTCAAAATGAAAGTATATATAAAAAAAATATAAAAATATCAGTAATTTTGTGTTTTTCTTTATATAATTATTATTTATGTCTACATAGTTACTGAATAAACACAGTGATACAATTGGTGTCTTTCGTATATAAATGCAGCAATCTTGAACTCTAAAAGAACTACACAGAAAGCAGACTAAAACAAGTGGGGAAGGATTATCTTCGGCGTGCCGAAGATTTTATACTCTTTTCGAACCTATAGGCAATTTTCACTCTGCCAACTGCACCACTTAAATTTCATAAGCTGTACAAAATCGTTTTGTCGCGTAAAATTTTTTTTGTTCTAAGAATATTTGATTCTTTGCCAGTTGTATAGCAGCTATAAGATATAGTGATCCGATCCGGCCGGCTCCAACCAATGTGCTGTCCCCTGAAATAATAAGTGTCTCTGCAAAGCTTTATCGCGAAAGCTCAAAAACTGAGGGACTAGTTTGCATACATACAGACAGACAGACAGACAGACAGACGGACATGGCTAGATCAATTTGTATTGTAATTCTAAGCATACTGGCAGTAACTGTTGGGGGTCTCCGACGCTTTCTTCTATGCGTTACAAACTTCAGGACAAACTTAATATACTATTTTCCTCGAAAATAGTATAACAAGAAGATAAGTAAAAGCTTCTTTGCACATTGAATAGATTTATTTATGTATAACAATAATGAATACGAATTTTGTAAGCATATTGAATATTTATTTATTGATTCGAGATACTTAGCTTGAGGTATTTGAATCTATATATATATATATGTTTTTGCGCAGTGTAGTTGTACCTCCAGCTCAACTGACACGCCCATCCCACTTTTTGGATACATTAGTAACTCGCGTCCATTCCTTCAGCTGCCCCTTTCCTCCGCCTGCCCCACTGCCCTACACACACACACACACACACACACACACACATGACTTTATCTATGTCTCTGTCTCGTGTGTGTGTGTGCGTGAATTACGAAAATTTTCTTGCAATTAAAATTTGTTGCTTTCTGGGTATCATAATTTTATAAGTTTGGAACTAGCAGCCCCCCAACTGGCTATGTGAAAGGGACAGGGGTGAGTGGGTGGGGGTTGGGGTGGGGGCGCTGGTTACTGGGAGGAGTTGCCGCCAGACGTTGCATTTAACAAATTGCAAAAAGCTTTGTGCATATGCTTAAAATAGATGTGTAGCTATTACTGAAATATTATGGAAAAGTTTTTGCCATTTTTTTGTTGCTTAAAGTTTTCAATGCGCACAATGTTTGTACTGAAATGTTGTGAAATGCTTTAGCAGCTAAGCATCCTTAGGTAAGCTTTAAGGGCTTTCAAGACGAATATCAGACGAAATATATTAAGATATTTTCAAAAGCTTAGAGTTGAATAGGCAAATTTAAATTACTTTAAATAAAGGTTTGCAGCTTTAAGAGTAAAAACGTTTACTTAGGCACTTGGCAATGAGAAGAACAATTTCAAAACAAACAAGTAAGAGTGCTCTAGTCGGGAGTGCCCGACTACGAGATACCCTGAACCTAGACCAT
>JAWNLL010000211.1:0-24842 GCA_035042425.1 Drosophila flavopinicola | reverse complement strand
GGGTTCAGGGTATCTCCTAGTCGGGCAGTCCCGACTAGAGCACTCTTACTTGTTTTGTTCTAAGACATTGGAAGCAAATTAATTTGATTACAAATTACAAAAATGAAAATGAATGACCAGTCGCCGCTGAGACTCGACTTTGGGACCTTTCGTTTGCTAGTTGTTTCAATAATCGATGACAAAATCTCTTGAAGAGCAGACTGTCAAAAGCTTACTTGCGCTTGACTTTGTTTGCTCATATGCACCTGTTTTTGCATTGATGATCTATGAGGATGTTCAAGTGTACAAGGAAATTTAAAGCAATTGCTTTGAAAACATCGGACTTATGGCCAAAACCGACTTAGAGTTGTATGGCAGCTATAAGATATAGTGGTCTGATAGGTTAACAACAGCGTCATCTCCCCACTGAGATGGCATTTTAAAGTTTAAAGTTCACCGGCCTGGAAATAGGGTAAGCACCCTATGTAGCTTGCCAAATAAAAATAAAAATAAAATAAAATAAAAAGTGGTCTGACAGGGCCGGCACCGACCAATGTGCTGTTTCTTTGAATAATAAGTATTCGTACAAAGTTTTATCGCGATAGCTTTGAAAACATGGGATTTATGACCAAAACCGACTTCAAGTTGTATGGTAGCTATAGGATATAGTGGTCCGATCCGGCCGGCTCCGACCAATGTGCTGTCCCCTTGAATAATAAGTGTCTGTGCAAAGTTGCGTCGCGATAGCTCAAAAACTGAGGGACGAGTTTGCATACATACAGACAGAAAGACAGACAGTCAGACGGACATGGCTAGATCAATTTGTTATGTTTTTCTAAGCGTACTGGCAGTAACTTTTGGGGGTCTCCGACGCTTCCTTCTATGCGTTACAAACTTCAGCACAGACTTAATATACTATTTTATTCGAAAAGAGTATAATAAACAAGTGGGGAAGGTTTATCTTAGGCGTGCCGAAGATTTTATACTCTTTTCGAACCTTTATTCAATTTTCACTCTGCCAACTGCACCACCGAAATATTTAATGACGCATTTCTTTGCTAATTATAAATGAATCGACTTCTAGTTGTATTGCAGCTATTAGATATAGTGGTCCGATGTGGCCCTTTGAATAAAAAATGTCTGAGGGACTAGTTTGCATACATACATACAGACAGACAGACAGACGGACATGGCTATATCAATTTGTTTTGTCATTGTAAGCATACTGGCAGTAAATTTTGGGGTCTCCGACGCTTCCTTCTATGCACAAACTTCAGCACAAATTTAATATACTATTTTCTTCAAAAGAGTATAAACAGATTAATTCGGCTTTTGAAATAATCCAATAGTTTCGAAAACAGATATAAAACAAGTGAGAACGTTGCAGTCGGGCGGAGCCGACTGCGTAATACTCTGATACCATTTTAAGAACAGCTGAAAGCAAGTGAACAGAAAATTTTTGCTGGTGTTTGGGTGACCCGAAATCGGCATTCCAAGTTTTTGGGAACGGGAGGGGCATGGTCGATCTTAAGAGGGGGTGACCAGAAGTCTATCTACCAATTTTGGTGACTCTAGCTCTAAAACTGTGGAAGATATATGCTTTCGCGATTTTGGGGGCGGGAAGGGGCGTGGCCCCAAAAAATTTGGCCGATCTTTAGAGGGAGTGACAAGAAGTCTATTTTACAAATTTCTTGACTTAGCTCTAAAACTGTGGAAGATATACATTTTCGCGATTTTTGGGGCGGAGGGGCGTGGCCCCAAATTTTTTTTACCGATATTTAGAGGGGCTGACCAGAATTCTATCTTCCAAGTTTAATGACTCTAGCTCTGAAACTGTGGAAGATATAAATTTTCGTGATTTTTGGGGGCGGGAGGGGGCGTGGCCCCAAAATTTTTTGCCGATATTTAGGGGGGCTGACAATAAGTCTATCCTCCAATTTTGATGGCCCTAGCTCTTAAACTGTGCGAGATATAGGCTTCCGTGTTTCGTGGGGGCGGGGTGGCTGGGGGGCGTTCTAGTGGGCGTGGCCGGAAAATCCAGGACGCAATCTTTTGGGCTGGTCAGCCCTAGTCTAAATTCCAAATTTGGGGACTCTAGCTTCAAAATTGCGGGAAATATACACGTGTTATCGAATTGTGCATTGATGTATATCGATTTTCGCGATTACGGGGGCGGGAGTGGGCGTGGTCGAAATTTTGTTTCTGTAATCTGTAGAGGACGTCACCAGTAATATATATTCCAAATATGGTGACTTTAGCTCTAAAACTGCGGGAGATATAAGCATTTCAAATTAATTTTGGAGGGGGGGCTGGTGGGCGTAATAATGGGCGTGGCCGATTAACCTAGGATCCAATTTTTTCTTACTCTAGCTTCAAAATTGTGGGAGTTATTCACGTTTAATCGATTTGTGATTTGAGGTGTATCGACATGTTATCGATTTGCCAGCCTCCCAGTGGGCGTGGCATAAATTTGGAATAAACTTGATCTGAAGCAGATAGCTATAATCATAACGCAAAAGATTTCAAGAGTCTATCTAATATCGTTTCGGAAATACGCGCGTTCATCCAGACAGACAGACGGACAGACGGACGGCCTGACGGACATTCGACAAAACCAATATACTATGAGTACCATCGGTATCAGAGTATAAAAATATGAGCAGAGAAACATACCTTTTGTGAAAAGTAATAACCTATCACAAATACATAACTTGCAGATCGCTTGGGAAAATACTCCGATTGAAAACTAATCCATGGCTGGTTAGTAGGGTGTCTTTTAATGTTTTAAAAAAAGGTAACATTCTTTAAAATCAACAGTCTGAATTATGAGATATTGACATTTTTTTAAGGGTATCTTATTCAAAACTCGAGAATCGAGGTTTTATCGTATATATATATTTTACCGTATCGTATGAAAACGGCCGTGGAAAAACATTTTTGAATTTTTTTTCGGGTGGAGCGGCTGATTTAACTCACTTTTACTTAAAGCGGAAGTTCGAGGATACACTATACCCTGAACCCATTAAAAATGGGTAAAAAAGGCATTACGGTTTTGTGCAAAAGTATGTAACAGGCATAAGGATGCATGTCCGACCATATAAACTATATATATTCTTGATCAGTACCAACAGTCGAGTCGATCAAGCCATGTTATTTAATTTAATAGATAACTCGTCCAGTGCAAAAGTTATCGATAAATTTCAATTTCAGACCACTGTTTTTTGGTCATAACTTGAAAGCTATAAGAAGTAGAGGCTCCAAATTTGGATACCACCCCCATTCCCCCCAACAGTTGAAAAAACGTACCTGTTACATCCTTTTGCACAAAACCATAATACCCTTTTACCCATTTTTAATGGGTTCAGGGTATAAAAACGTCAAAGATCAGTTGCACAATATGCTAGTCAAAAATCAAAATTCTTTATAACCATTACAATAATACCGTCTAGCACACAGGTTACAACGCTGTACAACAAGTTAGTGCGAAGTGCATTTATCACAATGAGTCTATTGCAAAAAAAAAATGGATTTTGTAACGAAAGGCCAGGGCTAATTATAGCAGACATACGGTGTTCTTTCTGTAATATTATGAAAATCGATATAAAAACCAAGAAAGTAAACGAAAAATAGGCAAATATTTCATGGCACATTGCATGGTCACATCTGTCCCACAGTCAAGCTTAAATTACTTTCGACTCGGGTGGGGTGAGGGTGAGTTGCATATTTCAACGCACAATATTTTCCGGCTACGGCAGCAGTTCAGTGATTGGGGAGGCAGGATTTTCGGGTGTGGTTGCCCTAAACAGCACTAAAAAGCCTCGTTCCAAGCTGTTAGAAAAAGGTAATTGCTATAAAATTGCTTTGTAATTGCTTACTAGAAACAAATAGCCGTCACATTAATAAAAACAAAAAGTAAATATGCGGTCTTTTAAAGTAAAGCAGCGCCCATGTGGCCCCACTCGAAGTGATGACGCTGACGTGGGTCCAACACTACGACGAACGGGAGTGCCAATTTCACCCCCCAGACCCTTGCAAATTGAGAACCGAGCGCTGAACCGCTTTATTTAATTAGACGCTCACAAACCAATTAATCAATTTGGGGTTCCTGTTTGCGCTCCCGTTCGTCACCGTTCCCGGTCCCTGTCGCCTTCCCCGTTTCATTTTCCATTCCATTCGGTTGCGCATATCCAGTAGTACTGGACCACTACTGCTGATGCTCCTGTTACCATCATCCGCTCAGTTCCGGTCAACCCTGCGCTCTTCGTTGTCTTTTATATTGCCAATGTCAAATTATGTACACTTTTATGCTAAAATTAAGTAATGCCCGCATCTTTCGGCCAGGACCAACAGCAATGTAATGAAGAATATCTTCACCCAGCATGAAACGACAATGACGACAAAAACAAAGAAAACAAGTAAGAGTGCTCTAGTAGGGACTGCCCGACTAGGATATACCCTGATCCCAGCTCTGACATCCATTCATACTTGCCTAATAGTGTGTATACATACAAACACACACATACTGCAAGCAGTGCATGCGGTTTAAGCAGTTATCTTGCTTTTTCACTGAGCCCCACACAATGGAAAGTTAAATCTTAAATAACTTCTGTGTTTATTGTCCGATCTTTTTGAAATTTGTAAGACATAACATTGGCTATAAAATGTGTGACCAAACCAAATTGCAAGGTCGTACCTTCAAAAATGAGTTTTTTGATTTTTTGGGGGGATTGGGAGGTGGTATCCAAAAAGTGAAAAATTTGTTACATGTGTATGCTATTCGAGATTATACATGCCAAATTAGGGGCCTCTAGCTCTTATAACTTGTAAGTTATAGCCCAAAAACGCTGGTCTGAAATATAAATTTATCGATAACTTTTGAACGGGACCAGTTATCGATAAATTTCAATAAACTTGATCTGTCCCGGGACTACGAGAACTTATATTCCAAATATGAAGTCTCTAGCTCTTGTAGTCTCTGATATCCGCGTGTTCATACAGACAGACGGACGGACGGACGGACAGACAGACAGACGGACATGGCTAAATCGACTCGACTGTTGATACTGATCAAGAATATATATACTT
Source organism: Drosophila flavopinicola (assembly GCA_035042425.1). Classification (NCBI taxonomy): domain Eukaryota; kingdom Metazoa; phylum Arthropoda; class Insecta; order Diptera; family Drosophilidae; genus Drosophila; species Drosophila flavopinicola. The sequence goes on along the minus strand of JAWNLL010000211.1, from coordinate 19,778 downwards.
TATATGGTCGGAGATGCTTCCTTATGCCTGTTACATACTTTTGCACAAAACCATAATACCCTTTTTACCCATTTTTAATGGGTTCAGGGTATAAACAAGTAAGAGTGCTCTAGTCGGGAGTGCCCGACTACGAGATACCCTGAACCCAGTCCTTACAATCATTCGTACTACTCTAAACACACACATGCTGCAGTACAAGAAGTACAAGCAGTGCAAGCAGTGCAAGCGGTTTAAGCAGTTAGCTTGCTTTTCGCTGAGCCCCACACAATGGAAAGTTAAATCTTAAATAACTTCTGTATTTATTGTCCGATCTTATTGAAATTTGTGGGACATACAATTGGCAATGTGTGACCAAACCAAATTGCAAGATCGTACCTTCAAAAATGCGTTTTTTCAACTTTTGGGGGGATTGGGGGGTGGTATCCAAAAAGTGAAATATTTGTTTCATGTGTATGCTATTCGAGATAATACATGCCAAATTTGGGGCCTCTAGCTCTTATAACTTCGAAGTTATGTCCAAAAACGCTAGTCTGAAATCTAAATTTATCGATAACTCTTGAACGGGACGAGTTATCGATGAAAAAACTTGTACTGTCCCGGCACTACGAGAACTTATATTCCAAATATGAAGTCTCTAGCTCTTATAGTCTCTGATATCTGCGTGTTCATACATACGGACAGACGGACAGACGGACGGACGGACGGACAGACGGTGATGGCTAGATCGACTCGGCTGTTGATACTGATTAATAAAATATATACTTTATATGGTCGGAGATGCTTCCTTATGCCTGTTACATACTTTTGCACAAAACCATAATAACTTTTTACCCATTTTTAATGGGTTCCATAACCATAACTTAATGGCCAAAAAACACTGGTTTGAAGTCAAAATTTATCGATAAATTTTGAACGGGACGTGTTATCGATAAAATGAAATAAACTTGATCTGTCCCGATACTACGAGAACTTATATTCCAATATGAAGTCTCTAGCTTTTATAGTTTCTGATATCTGCGTGTTCATACAGACGGACAGACAGACAGACGGACATGACAAAATCAATTCGGCTGTTGATACTGATCGAGAATATATGTACTTTATATGGTCGTAGATACTTCCTTATGTCTTTTATATACTTTTGAACAAAACCAAAATACCCTTTTTACCCATTTTTAATGGGTTCAGGGTATAAAAATCCAGTTAGGGCCATTTATCAGCCGACAATTTGTTCAAGCCCAATTTCGTTTTGTTGTTGACGTGATATTATTTACAGAGGACTGACTTCACCCTCTCGAATTGTTAACCGCATTAACGTAAAGTTCAACTAAGTATTAGACGGCCTACAATATTTACACAAGCGCAGGTCAGCGAGCAAGTCACTCGCAGACTCCAATTTGATTATGCAACTTAAAAGCAATTAACTTTCATAAATTTCTGCAATTGATAAGCAACAGGTATAGGAAATCAGCAAATCCTTTGAAATCAACTGAGTAGGTAAAATCAACTATAGAGCTATGTTCTACGGGCGCTAAAAAGACCAAGTAAGAGTGCTCTAGTCGGTGTGCGACTATGGGGTACCCTGATCCAAGTCCTTCGAATCATTCATACCAACCTATCAGTGTACATACATACAAACACAGACATGCTGGATGCAATGCAAGCAGCTTAAGCAGTTAGCTTTCTTCTTCACTGAGCTTCACACAATGGAAAGCTAAATCTCAAACGAATTCTGTGTTTAATGTGCGATCTTATTAACATTTTTTGGGCAAAAAATTAGCAATAAAATGTGTGATCCAACCAAATTACAAAGTCAAAGTCAAAAGTTGGTTGCTTGCACTTTTTGGAAGATCGGGGGTGGTATCCAAAAATTTAAATATTTGTTGCATGTGTATTCTATTCGAGAATATACATTTGGAGGCTCTAGCTCTATTAACTTTTAAGTTACAGCCCAATCACGCTGTTCTGAAATAGAAATTTATCGATAACTTTTGAATGGAGGAACTATAGATATAATGAAACAAACTTGATCTGACCAGGGACCACGAGAATTTATATTTCTAATATGAAATCTCTAGCTGTTATGTTCTCTGATATGCGCGTGTTCATACATACAGACAGATATAGAGACAGATAGACGGAAAGGCTAGATCGACTCGGCTGTTGATACTGATCAAGAATATATACTTCATATGGTCGGAAATGCTTCCTTAAGCCTGTTACATACATTTGCATAAATCTTATATCCTTAATGGGTTCAGGGTATACTAATAAAACGATATTTTATGAAACAAAGCTTAATAATAAACCTTCGAAAAACATTTTTATTCAATTTATGTATGCAACTTTTCCTATAGATTCATTCGTATTGTACGCTGTGGAGTTTGTGGAGTACAAAGATTATCAGAGCACTAGTTTGCTTCTTTACCTATTCGAGTTTGGTGGATTTGTGATTTAGTTGATCCATCCAATATTTAGATGACCCAATGAAAGCAAACAACATATATGGGAATTCTAGTACTTTAAAGTATTTAAGTCAAACTTTTGTAAAATAAGCTAAGTAGTTTTAGTTTTAGTTTATATGTCAAATGTCATAAAAATTTCTCCAATGTGTACACATTAGTAGCCTACGAAGAATTTATTTAAGAAGCGGGGGTTGCGACAGTGTATACAAAATTATTTTATGTAGCCTGTTCACAAAATACAATAATGTGGTATACAAAGCTGGGGAGGGATTTGGGGGAAGCCACCCATTATTGCATATTGTGTACACACTTCAAATGATTGTGCATACACTGTTGCTCGTCTGTATATGTATCAGCGAACGGCAGCGGTACTTATTTTCAGTACTTTTACTACTCGTAAATAATTGATGCGGTTGCGGTAGTACCAAAACCACAAAATATTGGGTGCTTGTGGGTTTTCCTTTCAGCGGCAGCTATCGTACTCTGTTCTGATCTTTATTTACTTCATTCATGCAGCCCAGCAATAATTTTGTAGAAATGTTTTGTGAATACACTTGCACTGCATGCGGTTGACCGAAAGTAGCGTAAAACAAATAATAGTGCTCTAGTCTGGAAGGACCGACTAGAAGATACCCTGAACCAAGTCCTTACATGTATTCATACTTACCAATCAATTCACATCCATACAAACAAACAAATACTGCAAGCAGTACAAACAGCTTAAGCAGAATAACTTCTTCGCAAGGCCCCACACTATGCAAAGGTAAATCTTAAATAACTTGATAGGTTAGTTTAAATGAATGTGAGGACTTGGTTCAGGGTATCTTCTAGTCGTGCACTCTCGACTAGAGCACTCTAACGTCTTTTTCTTATGTTAATGGCTCCCATTACAAATAAGAAAGCAAAATTGCTCCCAAATTAAATCTTATTAGTAAAGTACCGGAGAATGTGCTGAGGGGATCTTATATTTAGTTCTGTGCTGTCTCTGGAGTATCAGGGCCCCATTTAGAGTCCTACGCCCATCCGCCCCTTACGAAGAAGAGTGCCTGTTATGTTATATTCAGCTTAATACGTAGCTGGCCATTTGTATGCAATATAACAATGTTCAGACAACACAATAAAATATGCACCGCAATTGTAAATGAAATGTTAAAGGTGAGAAGCCAAAAAATAAAATTTGCATATTAAAAATTTAGCACATGCACTTTACCAGGGCGCCAGATGGGTGACGCAGACGGAGGCATAACGGCAATAAACGCGTGTAGTCAATGCTAATGTTGCCATTACCATCGTGTGAAATTCATGATCTCATGCAAATCCACACAATCCGCATGCCACGCACACATCCGGCCGATAAAATTTGCAACTTTTGGTGACAAGCTATGTGAGCAGGGGCGGAGGATAAGGTAGAGGTGTAAGCGAAATTGGAGCCATCTGACGGCAAGTGGCAAAGCTTAAACGCCAAACGCAGCCAGAGCCACTAGCGACGCCAGCCACAGTGAAGGTGTCATAAAAATCCTATTATGCACATTACAATATCAAAAGAACATCGCAATGGATGCCACTGAATCCCATGGGGAAATGCGTAACAAGCGAATGCGACATCCACACAAGGGCGTAAGGTCCATGAGCCAGAGCGTGCAATGGAAGGGAAATGGGGAATGTGAATTGGAAGGGAAGCGAAGGGAAATGGAAAAGGGAACAGAACCAGGCAACCAGTGTGGTGGTTTTACTGTGGCCATACCGTCGCAAGTGGGCTGCTAACTCTGTTTTTGAAAAACTACTAGCTAGCTACTTATCAAAATTTTTGGAACATCAGAAGACAAGAAGGATGACAATATTCATAGGCCAAAAATGAAACCTTGACTTTTCCAATTAAACATAAAGAGACAATAAAATCATATTTTTTCCTTAAAAAGCGTATTTATAATATGTGAATGAAATTATTTAGATAATACATATGTACATTTCATACAAAAGTAGATTTTCCCCATTTCTACGCTCTATAGTTTTTATACCCTGAACCCATTAAAAATGGGTAAAAAGGGTTTTGTGGTTTTGTGCAAAAGTATGTAACAGGCATAAGGAAGCATCTCCGGCCATATAAAGTATATATATTATTGATCAGTATCAACAGCCGAGTCGATCTAGCCATGTCCGTCTGTATGAACACGCAGATATCAGAGACTATAATAGCCAGAGACTTCTTATTTGGAATATAGTTTCTCGTAGTCCCGGTACAGTACAAGTTTATTTCATTTTATCGATAACTCATCCCGTTCAAAAGACCAGTGTTTTTTGGCCATAATTTGAAAGTTATTAGAGCTAGCGGCCCCAAATTGGGCATGTATAATCTCAAAAATCATACACATATTACAAATATTTCACTTTTTGGATTCCATCCCCAATCCCCCCAAAAGTTGAAAAACCGCACTTTTGAAGTTATGACCTTGCAATTTGGTTTGGTCACACATTTTATAGCCAATATCATATCCTAAAATTCAGAAAGATCGGACAATAAACACAAAAGTTATTTAAGATTTTACTTTCCATTACATGTATGTATGTATACACACTGATAGATTAGTATGAATGTAAGGACTGGGTTCAGGGTATCTCCTAGTCGGGCACTCCTGACTAGAGCACTCTTACTTGTTGTTTGATTTGTTGATCGTCCGATATTGCACTTTCACTTAAGAGGCATCTTAAATAATATTTTCCGACTTAATTTGCTCGCACTGCAAATTTTATCAAAGAATAATATAACCCATACATTTATAGAAAGATCTAGTAACAAAAGTAAGTAATTCAATGCTGTTCCTTTCAAAAGCAAAACCAAGAATGAAAGCAATTTTCTCAAAGCTCGGCTTTCTTACTCTCTCGCCTTAAATCAGTCAAAATTGCGTACAAAAAAATAAAGATACAGATGCTTATTATTGCTTTGCAGGCACAGTCCGATTATATTATATTTCATCTTCCTACAATAGCCTTTTATCGCATTTTTCAAAATGAGAATAGCTGTCACACCTATATTAAGATTTAATTCACATTTTCTGCACTAACTTACAACATTACAAATATATATAATTTTCGAATATCACCACGCCAACTCTTTATACCCTGAACCCATTAAAAATGGGTAAAAAGAAAGTATTATGGTTTTGTGCAAAAGTATGTAACAGGCATAAGGAAGCATCTCCGACCATATAAAGTATATATATTATTGACCAGTATCAACAGCCGATCGTCTGTCCGTCTGTATGAACAAGTACAAGTTTGTTTCATTTTATCGATAACTCGTCTCGTTTCAAAGTTATCGATAAATTTCAATTTCAAACCAATGTTTTTGGCCATAACTTGAAAGGTTTAAGAGCTAGAGGCCCCAAATTTGTAATTTATAATCTCGAATAGCATACACATGTAACAAATATTTCACTTTTTTTATACCACCCCTCAATCCCCCTAAAAGTTCAAAAAACTCATTTTTGAAGGTATGACCTTGCAATTTGGTTTGGTCACACATTTTATAGCCAATGTTATGTCCTAAAAATTTTAGAAAGATCGGACAATAAACACAAGTTATTTAAGATTTTACTTTTCATTGTGTGGGGCTCAGTGAAAAAGCAAGCTAACTGCTTAAGCCGCATACACTGCTTGCAGTATGTGTGTGTTTGTATGTATGCACACTATTAGGCAAGTATGAATGGAAGTCAGAACTGGGTTCAGGGTATCTCCTAGTCGGGCACTCCCGACAAGAGCACTCTTACTTGTTGTCAAACTAAAACCGCCATCCTCGCTAACTCTTGCGCCAACTCTATTAAACATCAACGATTTATATATGTATGTTAGATAAGTTACAATATATATTCAGCAGATAGCTATCATTTATTTTTTCCTGAACTTGTGTTGCAGCCCTCGGATGACATCCGTCGATGGCGCAAACGCCTTAACACTGTCTTCTGACGGATATGCCCTAATAAAATGAAGCAACCAGAAGATTTTTAATAAATTCGCAAGCAAATCAACCACTGATAAAAAGGTGTCCTGGCTGCGCGCTAGTACCAGTGCCTGTTCCTTTGCATGTGCCTGCTGGAGCAGAAACAGTGGCAGACGCCAATGGCAAAGCCGAGGCCGGAGCAACAACACCTAAAGCGACATAAATTATGACAAAATATGAACCATTGACGGTACCGTGAGGAGCAGTGGGAGGGGACAAGGACCACGGGGGCCTTGCTTCCGCATGATGCGCGGCGTCTGCTGGGTACGGCTGAGGAGGAGGATGCTTACGCGTATGCAGAGGGTGCGTATTTTATGCTTTGGGTGCCGAGAAAAAGTGGCAAAACATAAAAGCGAGCAGCATGAAACGCATAATAAGCAAATTATAGAACGTTTAGAAAGGACAACCCCGCCTCGATCTGGGGACCCCAGAGTTCAAGGCAAACTCTAACCTCGTAGACGTTCCGTCATTATGGCCAGAATGAAACGGCTTCGCTTCTAGTTCGAGTAATGCAAATTTACATTTATTTAAGCAGCCATAGCAGTAACTGCCGGATAGCTATCATGGGCAGGTTTGGATGTGGTGCGGTGTGGGTGGGTGGTAAACATACAATAAATGGTTTCTATTACTTACATATACCACATGTCATTGAAGCGGTAAACATACAAATTTTATAGCACTACAAAATTTTCAAATTACTAACTGTTCCGCATTGGCAAATTACTTCACCATTTATAAGTTATTTCCCCAAAGCAATCTAGTCCCTTCCCAAATTAGGTTCATTACATTACATTATTTATGCATACAAATATCGTTTATATAATATAAATGACAAGCCAATTGTCCAGCTATCTGTAGGAACCACTGTTAAACAACAACTAAATATTTCCAGTTCGAAATGTAATTTGGCCAGTAACTAATACTAGCTATTTTACCAGTTAAAATTAATGACTTACTTCACTAGCTAGTAAATGCTTGAAGCAAACGAAACATTTTTAAATATTCGGCCAATGTTTAATTGTTTTTAAGGCCACTAATGTTTAAATAAATGAAAACATACATATGACTAGGGATGGAATGCCGATAATAGTTCAATCTCGTAACCACCCAATCCCGAATAACTTTTACTATTTTTATACCCTGAACCCATTAAAAATGAGTAAAAAGGATATAAAGAAGTTGTGCTAAAGTATGTAACAGGAATAAGAAAGCATCTTCGACCATATAAAGTATATATATTCTTGATCAGAATAGCCGAGTTGATCTAGCCATGTCCGTTCGTCCGTATGTATGAACACACGGATATCAGAGAGTTCATATTTGGAATATATGTTCTCGTATTCCCGGGACAGATCAAATTTGTTATATATTATCGATTCCTCATCCCGTTCAAAAGTTTTCGATAAATGTATTTAACGTTTTGGGCAAAAAACCAATGTTTGAAGGAATGACCTTGCAATTTGGTTTAATCACACATTTTATGGCTAATTATATGCCAAAATTCGTTTGAGATTTAGTTTTAAATTGTGTGAGGCTCAGTGAAAAAGCAAGATTACTTAAACTAAACTAAACTACTTGCAGCATGTTTGTGTAGAGTACTGTTATTTGCTTATTTTTTTTAATACAATAATTATTTGTTATACACTTTTCGAAGAAAATAGTATATAAGGGTTGTGCTGAATTTTGTAACGCATAGAAGGAAGCGTCTGAGACCCCCAAAAGTTACTGCCAGTATGCTTATAAAAACAAAACAAATTGATCTAGCCATGTCCGTCTGTCTGTCTGTCTGTATGTATGCAAACTAGTCTCTCAGTTTTTGAGCTATCGAGATGCAACTTTGCACACGGAGCCGGCCGGATCGGAACACTATATCCTATAGCTGCCATACAACTCGGAGTCGGTTTTGGCCATATATCCGATGTTTTCAAAACAATTGCCTTAAATTTCCGTGTACACTTGAACATCCTAATAACTCATCAATTGGTAAAATCGCAAATCGATTGAGTCATAAACAGCGAAGATATGCGTCATTAAATATTTTGAAAAAACAGGTCAACAGCAAGTAAGCTTTTGACAGTCTGCTCTTCAATGGATTTTATCATCGATCATCAAAATGGTTTGTGGCGGAAGGCATAAAGAGCCGCGCTAACGAACGCAAGCTTCGCAAGTTCGAGTCTCGGCGGCGACTGATTATTAATTTAATACTTTTTTCTTTTTCTTCCTTTCAAATATATAACTGTAATCAAATTAATTTGCTACCAATGGCTTAGAACAAAAAAAATGCCACGCGAAAAAACAAATGCTGACAAACGCGAGTTGCAGGTTGCAGGAAAAAAAACAAGTAAGCTTTTGATAGTCTGCTCTTCAAGTGATTTTGTCATCTATCATCTCAACTGCTTGTGGCGTAAGGGATAAAGTTGCGCCCTGTCAAACGAAAGGTACAGGGTTCGATCCCAGCGGCGACCAATAATTATTTTCATTTTTTCTTATTCTGCTTTTCAAATATAAAATAACTGTAATCAAATTAATTTGCTACCAATGCCTTAGAACAAAAACAATGGCACGCGAAAAATCAAGCAAACAGTATAATCGAGTTTGTCAGCGATGTTTAAAACTGCTTGGTGTAAGCAGTAAAAAGCAAAACAAGTAAGCTTTTGACAGTCTACTCTTCAAGAGATTTTGTCATAGATTTTCTTTCTAATTATTTTTTTCAAATATATATTAAACAGCTTGAATTCAATAATTTAAAAGAAAATTTATAATCATATGATACCAATTCTTAGAGCAAAAAAATAAGTGCCACGCGATAAAACGATTTTTTACTACTTATGAAATTTCAGTGGTGCAGTTGGCAGAGTGAAAATTTAATAAAGGTTCGAAAAGAGTATAGAATCTTCGGCAAGCCGAAGATAATCCTTTCCCACTTGTTTTTATTATACCCTGAACCCATTAAAAATGGGTAAAAAGGGTATAATGAAGTTGTGCAAAAGTATGTAACAGGCATAAGGAAGCATCTCCGACCATATAAAGTATATATAATCTTCATCAGTATTAACAGTCGAGTCGATTTAGCCATGTCCGTCCGTCTGTCTGTCTGTCCGTGCGTCCGTCTGTCTGTGGATATCAGAGACTACAAGAGCTAGAGACTTCATATTTGGAATATAAGTTCTCGCAATCCCGGGACAGATCAAGCTTATTTCATTTTCTCTATAACTCGTACCGCTTAAGAGTTATCGATAAATTTCGATTTCAGACTAGCGTTTTTGGGAAATAACTTCAAAGTTATAAGAGCTAGAGGCCCCAAATTTGGCATGTTTAATCTCAAATACACATGTAACAAATATTTCACTTGTTGGATAACACCCCCCAATCCCCCCAAAAATTCAAAAAACGCATTTTTGAAGGTACGACCTTGTAATTTGGTTGGGTCACACATATTATTTACAATTGTTTACCCCAGAAATTCCAATAACATCGGACAACAAACACAGAAGTTATTTAAGATTTAACTTTCCATTGTGTGGGGCTCTGCGAAAAAGCAAGCTAACTGCTTAAACCGCTTGCACTGCACATGATGCTTGAACTGCATCATGTGTATGTTTAGTTTAGTATGAATGATTGTCAGGACTGGGTTCAGGGTATTTCCTAGACGGGCACTCCCGATTAGAGCACTCTTACTTGATTTCTTATTATTTGTTTCAAAAACATATATATCAAAAAGCTTGAATTCAATTATTTAAAAGAAAAATGTATATTCATATGATACCAATTCTTAGAGCAAAAAAATAAATGCCACGCGATAAAACGATTTTTTACTACTGTTGAAATTTCAGTGGTGCAGTTGGCAGAGTGAAAATTGCCTAAAGGTTCGAAAAGAGTATCAAATCTTCGGCAGGCCAAGATAATCCTTTCCCACTTGTTGTTCTAAGATATTGGTAGCAAATGAGTTTGATTACAGTTGTTTTATATTTTAAAGGAAGAATAAGAAAAAATGAAAATAATTATTGGTCGCCGCTAGGAGTCGAACCTGTACCTCTCGTTTGACAGGGCGCTACTTTATCCCTTACGCCACAAGCAGTTTTGATGATCTATGACAAAATCTCTTGAAGAGCAGACTGTCAAAAGCTTACTTGTTTTGCATTTTACTGCCTACACCAAGCTGTTTTAAAAATCGCTGGCAAACTCGATTACTATCAAAAGCTTACTTGTTTTGTTTTCCTGCAACCTGCAACTCGCGTTTGTCAGCATTTGTTTTTTCGCGTGGCATTGTTTTTGTTCTAAGCCATTGGAAGCAAATTAATTTTATTACATATATATATTCAAAAGGAAGAAAAAGAAACACATGGGAAGGATTATCTTCGGCGTGCCGAAGATTTTTCGAACATATAGGCAATTTTCACTCTGCCAACTTCACCAGTGAAATTTCATAAGCTGTACAAAATCGTTTTGTCGCGTAACATTTTTTTTTTTTTCTAAGAAGAATATTTATATCATTGCCAGTTGTGTAGCAGCTATAAAATATTGTGATCCGATCCGGCCGGCTCCGACCAATGTGCTGTCCCCTTGAATAATAGGTGTCTGTGCAAAGTTGCATCGGAGATAGCTCAAAAACTGAGGGACTAGTTTGCATACATACAGACAGACAGACGGACATGGCTAGATCAATTTGTTTTCTTTTTCTAAGCATACTCGCAGTAACTTTTGGTGGTCTCAGACGCTTCCTTCCATGCGTTACAAACTTCAGCACTAACTTAATATACTATTTTCTTCGAAAAGCGTATAAAAATAAATGCCTGCGCGACTAAAACAGATTGTACTGCTCAAATCACTTTGTGAAATTTCTATGTGTGTGCAGTTGGTCAGAGTGAGAATTGCCTAAATGTATCGAAAAGGGTGCAGGGTATCTTCGGCAAGCCGAAGATAATCGCACCTCGAGCATTCTTGTTATACCCTGAACCCATTAAAAATGGGTAAAAAGTGTATAATGGTTTTGTTCAAAAGTATGTAACAGGCATAAGGAAGCATCTCCGACCATATAAAGTATATATATTATTGACTCAGTATCAACAGCCGAGTCGATTTAGCCATGTCCACCTGTCTGTCTGTCTGTCCGTCTGTATGAACACGCGGATATCAGAGACTACAAGAGCTAGAGACTTCATATTTGGAATATAAGTTCTCGTAGTGCCCGGGACAGATCAAGTTTATTTCATTTGATCGATAACTCGACCCATTCAAAAGTTATCGATAAATTTCGATATCAGACTAGCGTTTTTGGGACTATAACTTACAATGTTATCAGAGCTAGAGGCCCCAAATTTGGCATGTATAATCTCGAATAGCACACACATGTAACAATTTTTTCACTTTTGGATACCACTCCCCAATTTCCCCCAAATTTGAAAAAATGTTGAAGGTACGACCTTGCAATTTGGTTTGGTCACACATCTTATATATTATTATGTCCTAAAAATTCCAATAAGATCGGACAACAAACACAGAAGTTATTTGATTTTTAATTTTCCTTTATGAGGGGCTCAGCGAAAAGCAAGCTAACTGCTTAAACCGCATGCACTGCTTGTATTGCTTGAACTGCAGCATGTGTGTGCTTAGATTAGTATGCGTGATTATAAGGACTTGGTTCAGGGTACCTCCTATTCGGGCACTCCTGACTAGAGCACTCTTACTTGTTTTTTTTATAATAATCTTGTTTTTGAATACGTAATCATATATATATATACATATATATATATATATATACATATACATATATATAGATATATATAGATATATATATAGATATATATATATATATATTCTGCTCAAAGAAGAGGCATGATGTGGTTGAAAATCTAGATGTTACCCACAGATCGAGCATATAGCATCAGAAAGTTTACTAGATATTTATTTAAGCCGCTGTTATCGAGCTGCATATAAATTCATAAGGTTGATAAATTGAAAAGAATCCCTAGAAAACGGAATAAATTTTGTTATAACAAGCTGTGTTTATTTATGCTGGCTGGTCATTGCATACGCCCAAGTGTCCCGGCCCTTACCTATTCATCAGCTTTGTGCACATTTTCCAATATCCCATCGATGTGGATGTGCTTCGCATACTAAACATTTTTTTCGCCAGTGATTCTGTTTGCCAAGATTTATACCTAAAGGCAAGAACATTTCAAAGACCACATCCCCATCTTTTTAGACCCGTGTGCAGACGAATTCATTGGATGGAGTGCGTGTTGTGGGGGCAGGGCAGATAGGCTAAGTGACCAGCACCCGCTTCCCCAGGGTGTCGTAATTTTCTAGATATGAATGTAAAACAAGTGGAGAAGGATTATCTTCGGCGTGCCGAAGATTAAATACTCTTTTCGAACCTTTAAGCAATTTTCACTATTTTTCCGTGACTGCTTATTTAATTCGCAGATATTAATGTCGCATACATATACCCCTACATATAAAATAAAATATATAAAGGTATTCATGTAAACAGGGACGTTTCACTATCCGCAGCTCGTGGACGCGTCCCTTAGCATTCATAAGTGCTACCGAATTGAACAATATACAAGTTTCAGTTTTTCCAAAAAGTGAAAACTACATTACATAATATACATACCAAATTTTGTGCCTGTTGCTCTTATACCTTTCAAGGCTGCTGTCGGAAATTGAATTGTCATAAAACTTAATCTGAACATACGAGAGCTTATATTCAGAATTTGAGATCCATATTTTTTTTCGCGTGGCATTGGTTTTGCCAATGAATTTAAATTTTCTTTTGAATTATTCTATTAAAGCTACTTTATGTATGAAAAAAAAATTAGAAACAATTTAGGAAATTGAAAATAAATGAATTTGACTACAGCTATTATATATTTGAAAAGAAGAATAAGAAAAAATGAAAATAAATGACCAGTCGCCGCTGGTTTCGAACCCGGGACCTCTCGCTCACCAGTTCGCAACTTTACCCACTACGCCACAAGCCGTTTTGATGATCGCTGACAAAATCCCTTGAAGAGCAGACTGTCAAAAGCTTTCTTGTTTTGCTTTGTACTGCTTACACCAAGCAGTTTTAAGAATCGCTAACAAACTCGATTTATACTGAGCTTTTGTTTTTTCGCGTGGCATTGTTTTTGTTCTAAGCCATTGAAAGCAAATGAATTTGATTACAGTTATTATATATTTGAAAAGAAGAATAAGAAAAAATGAAAATAAATGACCAGTCGCCGCTGGTTTCGAACCCGGGACCTCTCGCTCACCAGTTCGCAACTTTACCCACTACGCCACAAGCCGTTTTGATGATCGCTGACAAAATTGCTTGAAGAGCAGACTATCAAAAGCTTTCTTGCGCTTGACTTTGTTTGCTCAGACTATCAAAAGCTTTCTTGTGCTTGACTTTGTTTGCTCATATGCACCTGTTTTTTCAAAATATTTAATGACGCATATCTTCGCTGTTTATGACTCAATCGATTTGCGATTTTACCCATTGATGAGTTATAAGGATGTTCAAGTGTACAAGGAAATTTAAGGCAATTGCTTTGAAAACATCGGATTTATGGCCAAAACCGACTTTGAGGTGTATGGCAGCTATAAGATATAGTGGTCCGATCCGGCCGGCTCCGACCAATGTGCTGTCCCCTTGAATAATAAGTGTCTGTGCAAAGTTGCATCGCGATAGCTCAAAAACTGAGGGACTAGTTTGCATACATACAGACAGACAGACAGACAGACAGACAGACAGACAGACAGACAGACAGACAGACAGACGGACATGGCTAGATCAATTTGTTTTGTTTTTATAAGCATATTGGCAGTAACTTTTGGTAACTTTGTAACTAGTTTGCATACTTACAGACGGACAGACGGACACGGCTAAATCAATTTTTTTTGTCATTATAAGCAGTAGCTTTTGGCGCTCTCCGACGCTTCGTTACAAGCTTCAGCATAAACTTAATATACGATTTTCTTCGAAAAGAGTATAAACAATTACAAATACAGGCGGCTCGAGGCTGGGGCTTGTAGGAATTCCTCGACAGTCACGTGACCCAAAAATCACAATAAATCCGTTAAAGCTCAATGAAAGTACTTTACCTACAACAGCAAATTTTAAATAAACATCATGGAATGGTTGCTCGCTCTCATTTTGTTGCCGCGGGATGCAAATGCGGATGCGAATGAGTCGACAAGCGAGCGCGCCCTCATCCTTCTGCCAGTAATGGTCCATGCAAAGAACAGCCCGGCGCCTGGGCTGGCACATTATTAACTTGTCATACAAAGATACAAATTTATCAGCGGAGATGCGTGTGCCGTGTTAGTTCACAGCGTGAGATCAACATCAACGTCGACAACATGCATCCTCCGCCGCCAAAACACAAGCCCGACCAATTTAACCCAACGCAACCCAACCCAGGCCAGGCAAACCGTCCTCCTCCTCAGTGCGCGTCCTTTCACATCCGCCACGACGGTCGAGCCGGTGAAAAGATGAAAAATTACTATAAAACGTTTTGTGGCATTTTAATGTCCACAATATACGTTTTCGCTCCTTTATGAAAAAATTAAAAAGCAAACAAGTGGGAAAGGATTATCTTCGGCGTGCCGAAGACTCTATACTCTTTTCGAACCTTTATTCAATTTTCACTCTGCCAACTGCACCATTGAAATTTCAATAGTAGTAAAAAATCGTTTTATCGCGTGGCACTTATTTTTTTGCTCTAAGAATTGGTATCATATGATTATAAATTTTCTTTTAAATTATTGAATTCAAGCTGTTTAATATATATTTGAAAAAAATAATTAGAAAGAAAATCTATGACAAAATCTCTTGAAGAGTAGACTGTCAAAAGCTTACTTGTTTTGCTTTTTACTGCTTACACCAAGCAGTTTTAAACATCGCTGACAAACTCGATTATACTGTTTGCTTGATTTTTCGCGTGCCATTGTTTTTGTTCTAAGGCATTGGTAGCAAATTAATTTGATTACAGTTATTTTATATTTGAAAAGCAGAATAAGAAAAAATGAAAATAATTATTGGTCGCCGCTGGGATCGAACCCTGTACCTTTCGTTTGACAGGGCGCAACTTTATCCCTTACGCCACAAGCAGTTGAGATGATAGATGACAAAATCACTTGAAGAGCAGACTATCAAAAGCATACTTGCTTTGTTTTCCTGCAACCTGCAACTCGCGTTTGTCAGCATTTGTTTTTTCGCGTGGCATTTTTTTTGTTCTAAGCCATTGGTAGCAAATTAATTTGATTACAGTTATATATTTGAAAGGAAGAAAAAGAAAAAAGTATTAAATTAATAATCAGTCGCCGCCGAGACTCGAACTTGCGAAACTTGCGTTCGTTAGCGCGGCTCTTTACGCCTTCCGCCACAAACCGTTTTGATGATCGATGATAAAATCCCTTGAAGAGCAGACTGTCAAAAGCTTAATTGCGCTTGGGTTTGTTTGCTCATATGCACCTGATTTTTCAAAATATTTTATGACGCATATCTTCGCTGTTTATGACTTAATCGATTTGCGATTTCACCCATTGATGAGTTACAACGATTTTCAAGTGCAGAATAAAATTTAAAGCAATTGCTTTGAAAACATCGGATTTATGGCCAAAACCGACTTAGAGTTGTATGCAACTATAAGATATAGTTGTCCGATCTGGCCGGCACCGACCAATGTGCTGTTTCTTTGAATAATAAGTATCTGTACAAAGTTTTATCGCGATAGCTTTGAAAACATGGGACTTATGACCAAAACCGACTTCAAGTTGTATGGCAGCTATAAGATTTAGTGGTCCGATCCGGCCGGCTCCGATCAATGTGCTGTCCCCTTGAATAAGAGGTGTCTGTGCAAAGTTGCATCGCGATAGCTCAAAAACTGAGGGACTAGTTTGCATACATACAGACAGACAGACAGACAGACGCACATGGCTAGATCAATTTGTTTTGTCATTTTAAGCATACTGGCAGTAACTTTGGGGGGCCTCCGACGCTTCCTTCTATGCATTACAAACTTCAGCACAAAGTGAATATACTATTTTCTTCGAAAAGATAAATAAAGATATAAATAACAAGTGGGGAAGGATTATCTTCGGCGTGCCGAAGATTTTATACTCTTTTCGAACCTATAGGCAATTTTCACTCTGCCAACTGCACCACTGAAATTTCATAAGCTGTATAAAATCGTTTTGTCGCGCAACATTTTTTTTTTTGTTCTAAAAATATTTAGTTCGTTTCCAGTTGTATAGCAGCTATAAGATGTAGTGATCCGATCCGGCCGGCTCCAACCAATGTGATGTCTCTTTGAATAATAAGTATCAGTGCAAAGGTTCATCGCGATAGATTAAACAAGTAAGAGTGCTCTGGTCGGGACTGCCCGACTAGGAGATACCCTGAACCCAGTTCTGACAACTATGCATACTCGTCTAATAGTGTGCATACATACAGACACACACATACTGCAAGCTGTGCAAGCGGTTTAAGCAGTTAGCTTGCTTTTTCACTGAGCCCCACATAATGGAAAGTAAAATCTTAAATAACTTCTGTGTTCATTGTCCGATCTTTTTAAAATTTGTAAGACATAACATTGGCTATAAAATGTGTGACCAAACCAAATTGCAAGGTCATACCTTCAAAAATGAGTTTTTTGAACTTTTGGGGGGATTGGGGGGTGGTATCCAAAAAGTGAAATATTAATTACATGTGTATGCTATTCGAGATTATACATGCCAAATTTTGGGCCTCTAGCTCTTATAACTTTTAAGTTAAGGCTTAAGAGCGCTAGTCTGAAATCTAAATTTATCGATAACTTTTAAACGGTATGAGCTATCGATAAAATGAAATAAACTTGATCTGTCCCGGGCCTACGAGAACTTATATTCCAAATATGAAGTCTCTAGCTCTTGTAGTCTCAGATATCCGCGTGTTCATACAGACGGACGGACGGACGGACGGACAGACAGACAGACGGACATGGCTAAATCGACTCGACTGTTGATACTGATCAAGAATATATACACTTTATATGGTCGGAGATGCTTCCTTATGCCTGTTACATACTTCTGCACAAAACCATAATACCCTTTTTACCCATTTTTAATGGGTTCAGGGTATAAAAACATGGGATATATGGCCAAAACCGACATCGAGCTGTATGGCAGCTATAAGATATAGTGATCCGATCCGATCGGCTCCGACCAATGTGCTGTCCCCTGTAATAATAAGTGTCTGTGCAAAGTTTTATCGCGATAGCTCAAAAACTGAGGGACTAGTTAGCATACAGACAGATAGACAGACGGAAATGGCTAGATCAATTTGTATAGTCATTCTAAGCATACTGGCAGTAACTTTTGGGGGTTTCCGACGCTTTCTTCTATGCGTTACAAGCTTCAGCACAAACTTAATATACTATTTTCTTCGAAAAGAGTATAAAAAGATAAATACTAAACCAAATTCATCCATTTATTTTGCTGTCAAGAAAGTGTTTTGACATGTTGTTAAACTGATAAGCTTAAGACTAATATATTTGATATAAATTATTTGAATATTTCGTATGGCAGACCTTAGCACCACACCGCTTCATGGAACTAACAAGGCTTTCCATGTTGTAAGAATCCGGAATCTTCGTCTATTCTTCTACTATTACGTTTTTTAGCTCATTCCGAGTCTTTGGAGTCCTTTTGGACACTTTTTACTTAATATGGTGTATTCAATACTTTTCCACAGCTGTAAAGTAGCCACACCCTTACAATATTAGCTTTATGCTTGGGATCATTGTCTTCATAAAATTTGATAATTGGTCTGTTGCCTTCAAAATATAAAAATTTTCGTGCGCTTCGCAATAAATTCGATTTCAAAATTTCCAAATATTGTGTTTTCGATGAAAGCCAATTCACCAACCCCTTTGCTTGAAATGCAGCCCCACACCATGATGGAAAGTTTTCCAAACTTTACTGTCGGAATTATATTCCGATTTTCCAAAGCTTTTAAAGGCTTCCGCCAGACTCTGGACGAGAATTATAGAATAGCATCATTTTAGTTTCATCACAGAATATGACATCATTCCAAAAGTCAGCTCCACATGCATTTGAGCGAACAAAAGCCGCTTTTCAATATTGCCAGTTGAAAGTCGTGGCTGCCGCACTGTGGCGTGCGAAACATTGACATCACTATCTTCCTTAAGATCGTGTGCAAAGGATCTGATCGAAATCGGAGGGTTTTTGTCCACTTTCTTTAATATTTATACTCATTTCGAAGAAAATAGTATAATAAGTTTGTGCTGAAGTTTGTAACGCATAGAAGGAAGCGTCTGAGACCCCCAAAAGTTACTGCCAGTATGCTTAGAAAAACAAAACAAATTTATCTAGCCATGTCCGTCTGTCTGTCTGTATGTATGCAAACTAGTCTCTCAGTTTTTGAGCTATCGCGATGCAACTTTGCACAGCCATCTATAATTCAAGGTGACAGCACATTGGTCGGAGCCGGCCGGATCGGACCACTATATCTCATAGTTGCATACAACTCTAAGTCGGTTTTGGCCATAAATCCGATGTTTTCAAAGCAATTGCTTTAAATTTTATTCTGCACTTGAACATCGTTATAACTCATCAATGGGTGAAATCGCAAATCGATTGAGTCATAAGCAGCGAAGATATGCGTCATAAAATATTTTGAAAAAACAGGTGCATATGAGCAAACAAACCCAAGCGCAAGTAAGCTTTTGACAGTCTGCTCTTCAAGGGATTTTATCATCGATCATCAAAACGGTTTGTGGCGGAAGGCGTAAAGAGCCGCGCTAACGAACGCAAGTTTCGCAAGTTCGAGTCTCGGCGGCGACTGATTATTAATTTAATACTTTTTATACCCTGAGCCCATTGAAAATGGGTAAAAGGGTATGATGAAGTTGTGCAAAAGTATGTAAAAGCATAAGGAAGCATCTCCGACCATATAAAGTACATATAATCTTGATCAGTATCAACAGCCGAGTTGATCTAGCCATGTCCGTCTGTCTGTCCGTCCGTCCGTCCGTCTGTCTGTATGAACACGTGGATATCAGAGACTACAAGAGGTAGAGACTTCACATTTGAAATATAAGTTCTCCTAATCCCGGGACAGATCAAGTTTATTTCATTTTATCGATAAGTTATCGATAAATTTCGTTTTCATACTAGCGTTTTGGGGACATAACTTCAAAGTTATTAGAGCTATGGGCCCCAAATTTTGCATGTATAATCTCGAATAGCATACACTTGTAACAAAAATTTCAGATTTTTGATACCACCCCTAGTCCCCCCAAAACTTAATTTTTAAAGATACGACCTTG
>JAWNLL010000210.1:0-10315 GCA_035042425.1 Drosophila flavopinicola | reverse complement strand
CTTTTCCCCCACCAAGTAAACGCCTCGAGTCTTCCATTCTTATATTTATTTATATATATATATATAATATTCTATGATGTATATTTTTTATATTTAGTTTTGTTTTGTTTTCTTAATTCCTTTATCTTTATTATTTAGATTTTTGAATCATTTTGTCTTGGGCTTTGTATATTTGGTTATTAGATTATCAGTTCTTATTGGCGACTACATGTGCTCTAAATTGCGGCTGTATCGTCTCTCTGCACAGTATTTGATGACAAGGGTGATCCACACTGTGATTTTCATATTTTCGATGTCCATAATGTTCCAAATCTCTCAAGAAATTCTTCTTTATATTTATTCAGTTGTTCTTCGTGCTCCAGAAAAATCGATCTATTAAATTCATTTTTAAAATTTTCAATTTTGATTAGTTGTCCATATTTTGGTTGCGCTTTCATTTCGATCTTCACTTCTCAAACGCAGGATTACGACTGCATGAAGCTGATTATGGAAAACGTAGCTATACTGACGTCTCTTTTCTCACTTTATATTTCTCTGAGTCTTGCTTTAACTGATAGCTCATCTTCTTAGAAATTTCAAAAGATTGGCGCAAAAAAAAAAAAAAAAAAAAAAAAAAAAAACTTGCTTCCAGATCCGTAAGCCTAATGTCATATTTGTGTATCCTTAACATTTTGGAATAATATAATTATAATAAATGTTCCTACTTGATTTTTTGTATAGTGTTTGTACGAATGATGTGCAAAAACTTCCTAGTCGTAGATGTCACGACTCGCTGCGTCACAATTTTTATTCCCATACTGATTTAATATTGTATTTGTACATTGCCTTGTCTCCGTCTCTAATCTTAAAAGTACACTTGAATTGTATTAATTAATGTGTGTTCAATTAGTTGTATCAGGCATGTTCAAATTTTCAGAAGTACCTTAGCTGAATATATTCTTTATATGCTAATAATTGTAACCATTCATCTTTTCAAAAAAAAATGAAATTACGCTTGTATTGCTGCATTCAGATAATAAATCCCACCACATTTTAATTTTAATTGAAGATTTACATAATATTCAACCAACAAGTAAGAGTGCTGTAGTCGGGCACTCCCGACTACAGCACTCTTACTTGTTGGATTTGAATATTATGTAAATCTTCAATTAAAATTAAAATGTGGATTTTCAACAAGTAGAGATTTCACCCCCATTATCTGAATGCAGCAATACAAGCGTAATTTCATTGGTTTTGGAAAAGATGAGTTGTTACAATTATTAGCATATAAAGAATATATTCAGCTAAGAATATATACAGTTTGAGTTTTTTATGCCTGATACAATAATTGAACACACATTAATTAATACAATTCAGTGTACTTTTAAGATTAGAAAGACGGATAGGCAATGTATATTAATATTAAATCAGTATGGTAATAAAATTGTATTTGACAGTGAGTCGTGGCGATCGTTCATACGACTAGGGATTTTTTTACATCATTCCTTTGTTGGAACACTATACAAAAAAATCAAATTAGGAACATTTATTATAATTATATTATTCCAAAATGTTCAAGGATGCACAAATATGATATTAGGCTTACGGATCTGGAAGCAAGATATGAAAATTATGTAGAAATTGATTTGACTCGCCTATGTTTTGAAATTTCTAAGAAGATGAGCTGTCAGTTAAAGCAAGACTCAGAGAAATATAAAGTGAGAAAAGAGACGTCAGTATAGCTACGTTTTTCATAATCAGCTTCTTGCAGTCGTAATTCTGTGTTTGACAAGTGAAGATCGAAATGGAAGCGCAACCAAAATATGGAGAACTAATCAAAATTGAAAATTTTAAAAATGAATTTAATAGATCGATTTTTCTGGAGCACGAGAAACAGCTTAATAAATATAAAGAAAATTTCTTGAAGTTTGAGAACGTTCCAATGGTCACATCGAAATATGAAAATTACATTGTGGATCGCCCTTGGTCATCAAATCTGTGCCGAGTAGGACCTGATACATGCGCCTGTTGCTTCGACACAGCACGTGTAGTAGAACTGGATAATCTTATCTCGCAATATACTAAGCTTAGAATTAGAATGATTCAGAAATCTCATTAATAAATATAAATGAATTAAGAAAACAAAACAAAATTAAATATAAAAAGTATACATCATAGAATATTATATATATATATATAAATAAATATAAGAATGGAAGACTCGAGGCGTTTACTTGGTGGGGGAAAAGATAGCTCCAAAGAAAAACAGTAAAAAGTTGATCAGAGCCCAGTTAAAAAAAAAACGATCAACAAAATAAAAGTAGTGAAGAGAAATATTCTACTTCCAATATAAAATACGAACGAATGAAATAAATATGATTGTTAAATATAGTTTATTATTAAAAAAATCTTTTATTAAAACATATAGCGGATTTAAGAGTATGTTAGATATACTCATATAATATATATATATATATACATAAATTAATCATCCCTTAAAAATGTTGCCCTTAGCAGGTACGCGACGCTAGTCATTGGTCGATTCATGATGTGTGTGTGTGTGTGTGTGTGTGTGTGTGTGTGTGTGTGTGTGTGTGTGTGTGTGTGTGTGTGTGTGTGTGTGTGTGTGTGTGTGTGTGTATGTGTATGTGTGTGTGTGTGTGACTTACACTCACACTGCTTGCAGCCGTTAAAAAGATTCCTAATGCACACGTGTGTGCGTGTCTGTGTGTGTGTGTGTGTGTGTGTGTGTGTGTGTGTGTGTGTGTGTGTGTGTATGTGTGTGTGTGTGTGACTTACACTCACACTGCTTGCAACCGTTAAAAAGATTCTATTCTCATTAGCGGCACGATCCTTTGACCTATTCACATTAGATCGTAAACCAATCAACCCGAGCCCACCGCAAGTGTGGTTGGCTTGTTTATGGCTCTAACCTTTTTAGGGTCAAACCATTTTAGGGTCAACCTTTGTTATGTGGGTCAGATCTTCACAACCGTACAGATTTTCACATCCGTTAGATCTGAATATGTCAAGCTATTTATTGGGACACCTGTTTAATTGGGAGACCTGCCTAGGATCCAACTGACAACCCCAAATTAATTTATTCCTTTTTTAATGGATTTGGGTCTATTTCACAACATTAAGTGATATTGATTTATGATAATGACCACTGATAATGGCCATCAATTATGATCCCTGTCAATATTCCCTGATAACTAACCCCACCTCCCCAACTTTCCACAAAATTTTCCCACGGGATATTAGAAGGAACAATACACTACTACTGATCTCTCTCCCTGTTTGGTCACCAGAGCATTTGCCACAGACTGGCTTTTTAAGGCAGTAATTCCTAGTACGTCCGAAATCTTGGCATATGTAGCATTGCACCAAATCTATACTACGCGTTGCCTTCGTCACTTCGCCTTAAAATTTGAGTAATCTTAAGGGCCTCTACAACATTTGGTGTCTTTTCTAGATTTACGTCAAACATGTTCTGTCTTGTTTTCATGTCATTTATGTCCTGGTCATCCTCCTCATTGATTTGAATATTGCGCCCGTCTGGCTTTCTGGGGCAATAGATGTTTATGATTGTGTAGCCCTTGTGCGCTCTATTAATTGTTTAGATACATTTGGATGCATGTCTCGTATGACTAATCTGAACGGAGTATCCTCTCTCAACTGATGGTGCCAAAATTCACAATTTTGTTTTGTCAGCATATCGACAACGGCTCGAAAAACTTTGGAGTCTTTTGCATATATACGCGAGACCCCAAATCTGGATGTGCGAATGTCATATTCATCAGCTGGAATTACAGAATTAAGTGCCTCTTCAAGTTTGTTAATTTTGTTAACTTGCGGCACGCAGATAGCTGGAGGCTTAGGCATTTTGCTTTTGTGCTGTTCGTTGCCAACTACGCTGGCTTCTACTTCTTCATCTTGATCATCGTCCAAATCCATGAGCAAATCAGCTTCTTCAGATAGCACTGCGTAGCGATTATTTTGAAGTGCTACCGGAGAGGTGGTAGCAGGTGTATTACTTTGACGGCCTTTGATTGCGTGATTTTTTTTCGACTAACTGGGTGTGCTGTTTATACTCTGATACCGAAGGTACTCATAGTATATTGGTTTTGTCGAATGTCCGTCAGGCCGTCCGTCTGTCCGTCTGTCTGTCTGGATGAACGCGCGTATTTCCGAAACGATATTAGATAGACTCTTGAAATCGTTTGCGTTATGATTATAGCTATCTGCTTCAGATCAAGTTTATTCCAAATTTATGCCACGCCCACTGGGAGGCTGGCAAATCGATAACATGTCGATACACCTCAAATCACAAATCGATTAAACGTGAATAACTCCCACAATTTTGAAGCTAGAGTAATCAAATTTGGTAGGTATATTGCTGGTGACCTCCCGAAAAATTGGATCCTAGGTTAATCGGCCACGCCCATTATTACGCCCACCAGCCCCCTCCAAAATTAATTTGAAATGCTTATATCTCCCGAAGTCTTAGAGCTAAAGTCACCATATTTGGAATATATATTACTGGTGACGTCCTCTACAGATTACAAAATTTTGCCCACGCCCACTCCCGCCCCCGTAATCGCGAAAATCGATATACATGAATGCACAATTCGATAACACGTGTATATTTCCCGCAATTTTGAAGCTAGAGTCCCAAAATTTGGAATTTAGACTAGAGCTGACCAGCCCAAAAGATTGCGTCCTGGATTTTCCGGCCACGCCCACTAGACACGCCCCCCAGCCACCCCGCCCCCACGAAACACGGAAGCCTATATCTCGCACATTTTAAGAGCTAGGGCCACCAAACTTTGAGGGTAGACTTCTGGCCAAGTCCTCTAAAGATCGGACAAAAAATTTTAGGGCCACGCCCCCGCCCGCCCCAAAAATCGCGAAAATGTATATCTTCCACGGTTTTAGAGCTAGAGTCACCAAAATTGGAGGATAGACTTATTGTCAGCCCCCCCAAAGATCGTCAAAAAATTTGGGGCCACGCCCCCTCCCGCCCCAAAAATCGCGAAAATGTATATCATCCACAGTTTTAGAGCTAGAGTCACCAAATTTATAAGATAGATTTCTTGTCACGCCCTCTAAAGATCGGAAAAAATTTTTGGGGCCACGCGCCTCCCGCCCCCAAAAATCGCGAAAGTTTATATCTTCCACAGTTTTAGAGCTAGAGTCACCAAAATTGGAAGATAGACTTCTTGTCACCCCCTCTAAAGATCGGAAAAAATTTGGGGCCACGCCCCCTCCCGCCCCCAAAAATCGAAAATGTATATCTTCCACAGTTTTAAAGCTAAAATCACCAAATTTGGAAAATAGACTTCTGGTCACCCCCTCTTAAGATCGACCACGCCCCTTCAGTCCCCAAAAACTTGGAAGGCCGATTTCGGGTCACCCAAACACCAGCAAAAATGTTCTGTTACTTGCTTTCAGCTGTTCTTAAAATGGTATCAGAGTATTACGCAGTCTTCTCCGCCCGACTGCAACGTTCTCACTTGTTATACCCTGAACCCATTAAAAATGGGTAAAAAAGTTATATGGTTTTAGTGCAAATGTATGTAACAGGCATAAGGAAGCATCTCCGACCATATAAAGTATATATATTATTGATCAGTATCAACAGCCGAGTCGATCTAGCCATGTCCGTCTGTCTGTCCGTCTGTCCGTCTGTCTGTCTGTATGAACACACAGATATCAGAGACTACAAGAGCTAGAGACTTCATATGTTGGAACATAAGTTCTCCTAATCCCGGGACAGATCAAGTTTATTTCATTTGATCGATAACTCATCGCATTCAAAAGTTATCGATAAATTTTGATTTTAGACTAGCGTTTTTGGGACATAACTTCAAAGTTATAAAAGCTAGAGACCCCAAATTTGGCATGTATAATCTCGAATAGCATACACATGTAACAAATATTTCACTTTTTGGATACCACCCCAAACCCCCCAAAAGTTAAAAAAACGCATTTTTGAAGGTACGACCTTGCAATTTAGTTTGGTAACACATATTATCGACAATTGCTTGCCCCAAAAATTTCAATAAGATCGGACAATAAGCACAGAAGTTATTTAAGATTTAACTTTCCATTGTGTGGGGCTCAGCGAAAAGCAAGGTAACTGCTTAAACCGCTTGCACGCTGCTTGTACTGCTTGTACTGCAGCATGTGTGTGTTTAGAGTAGTACGAATGATTGTAAGGACTGGGTTCAGGGTATCTCCTAGTCGGGCACTCCCGACTAGAGCACTCTTACTTGTTATACCCTGAACCCATTAAAAATGGAGTAAAAAGGGTATAATGGTTTTGTGCAAAAGTATGTAACAGGCATAAGGAAGCATCTCCGACCATATAAAGTATATATATTCTTGATCAGTATCAACAGTCGAGTCGATTTAGCCATGTCCGTCTGTCTGTCTGTCCGTCCGTCTGTATGAACACGCGGATATCAGAGACTACAAGAGCTGGAGACTTCATATTTGGAATATAAGTTCTCGTAATCCCGAGACAGATCAAGTTTATTTCATTTAATCGATAAATCGTCCCGTATAAATGTTATCGATAAATTTCGAATTCAGACTAGCGTTTTTGGGCCTTAACTTAGAAGTTATAAGAGCTAGAGGCCCCAAATTTGGCATGTATAATCTCGAATAGCATACACATGTAACAAATATTTCACTTTTTGGATACCTCCCCCCAATCCCCCCAAAAGTTCCAAAAACTCATTTTTGAAGGTACGACCTTGCAATTTTGTTTGGTCACACATTTTATAGTTAATGTTATGTTAAAAATTTTAGAAAGATCGGACCATAAACACAGAAGTTATTTAAGATTTTACTTTCCATTGTGTGGGGCTCAGTAAAAAAGCAAGCTCACAGCTTAAGCCGCTTGCACAGCTTGCAGTATGTGTATGTCTGTATGTATGCACACTATTAGGCAAGTATGAATGGATGTCAGAACTGGGTTCAGGGTATCTCCTAGTCGGGCACTCCCGACTAGAGCACTCTTACTTGTTTTTAATTGTTTTTGAGGCTTTGTCAGCTCTTTTTCGATTTAGACAAAAAGAGACCATCGGCATCTGAAATGTACAATCCTTTGTTCGATGTAATTTTTTGGCAACGCTTGAATTAGAGACTTCAGCGTTCGAGATGTTTGGTAGAGAGCATATGCTGCCAGTTATGGTATTTGCAATTGAGTACTTTGATTGACAGTTTCCACTTGAAAAAGTTAATGTACTTGTAGTAATAGTGCTTGTAGTCGTTGCGATCAAGTTACTATTATATGTAGGCGTTCCAATTGGTCTTCGACCAAGCTGGCACGCAGTTGTGCAGGTGCACCAGCTATTTTCCTCATCTTTTCAAGCTCAGGCAGCTTACCAATAAGCTGGCGGTGATCAGGTGAGTCTCCTTCCATATTTGGGCAATTCACAAAATTTGCCCAGCATAAAGAAATTATATGCTGATAAGATACAGTTTTTCTTGTCCCTCGTCTGCTGCTCGCGCAAAGCGAGGGCAGTGGTGTTGCCCACAACAAAAAGCTTGCTTCGCTTACGATTTTTGTTTTCTCGCGTGTTACCGACAGCTAACAGTGTCTAAAAATAGATTTCCGTGCAGAATAAGCACACCGAATGCAGTTTGTGATTGTTTAGAGCTTTACACAGCGCAACACGTCCGTCCCTCTTGTGCGGCTGCGCGCATGTTGAGGAGCAGTATATTGCCCAATGGGCAGTGCACGCAGCTTTTGCGCACTGATTAATTGATGGTTTTTTACCGCACTTTTGCCGACACCGTTTTACGCAGTGCCCAGCTAGATCATGCGCGACACGACCGTTCACAGTGAATGCAGACTCTCTTGTTCAATGAATTAAAACTTTTTTTAATTTTTACAAAAAATTAAGAAGCGACGTAAAACATGACAGTACGAGCCAGTGTTGGGAAGAAAAATAAATACCAGGGACTGAATTTACTCAACAGCCAGTCTGCCTCGTATCGCCCGATAAGTTTTCTGCCAGCTTTTTGCAAAATATTGGAGTGGTGTATCCTTACAGGAATTCTTGACACCATGGCGATCAAAAAGGCAATCCCGAAATTTCAATTTGGCTTCAGACTCAGACCACCGAGTTGTAAACTTTGCACTAGATGGATTCCACGGAAAGGAGTATGTTGTTCGAGCTTATTTGGATATTCAGCAGGCTTTTGACAGAGTGTGGCATCCAGGACTTCTGCACATGCTTAAAGGATTACTCAACCCACAGCTCTACCTAATCGACAAAAGATATCTTCACGAGCGCTCCTTTAAAGTTGTTCTGGACGGGCTGTCCTCTCAACCAAAGAGTGTCAGAGCTGGCGTACCTAAGGGTAGCGTGCTGGGGCCAGCTCCCTCTATACAGCCTGTACACACATGACATGCCATCTGTCAATGACATGCCGATGTCGGATCCCAAGAACTTACTTGTTGCTACCTTTACAGATGACACTGCTATGGCCAGGGACAAATGCGTCTATACAGCCACGGATCACCTCCAGATCTATCTAAAAAAGTTTGAGAACTGGGCATGCGCCGATAAGTGTGTATCTGTCATGTACACTCTTAGAAAAGCCACCTCTCTTGGTGTCTTTATACATGGAGAGCTCTTAGATCACAAATATGTCCACAAATATCTTGGTGTCACGCTGGACAGGCGGCTAACATTTCAGAGCCATATAGCCGAGGCAGCTGGACGTCTCAAGCCAAAGGCAAGAAGCATGTCTTGGCTCCTCAATGCGAGGACTAAGCTATCGCTTAAGAACAAGGCGAACATATATAAAGTTATTCTGGCACCCATCTGGAGATACGGTATCCAGGTATCAAAGTCGAACCTCAACAAAATACGAGTTGCACAGTCACAAATTTTGTGAAGAAATACTGGTGCAGCATGGTACATCCGCAATAGAGACATCGAAAATGAGCTCCCGACAGACTTACCAATCAGAAGAATACAATAATATTTTTACCTTCTTTTAATTCACAGTTACTATTTAGGTTTGAATATATATATGTATATTTTTTTGAAATAACATAAAACACTGTAGTATAAGTTACTAAAAGTAGTATCATTAGGCTTTATTTAAACTAATTGTAAGTAATTGTAAATAAGAGGTCTTGCCGAGATCCCCTCCTGAAAGCGCACCTAAGCCGCAAAAAATCAGTCGACGCATGGAGGAGCCACGCCGCTCACAGCAGTCAAGCCGATCGCGAAAGGCACGACGATCGCAGGAGCCCCTTCGATGGGGGGCGATGGATGAATTAATAACATCGCCGGTGAAAGAGCCGTTGACGCTGGCGCACGGTGGTGCAAAGGGCAGTCATCATCGGCCACCTGACTGTGCTGTTGGACGGGAAGCGGCACATAACTAAGCTGCCGAGAGATAAGCTTGCCACGCTAGCTAGGCTGCAGCAGGCAGCTGCCAAATTCTGCGGTGCAAAAGCAAAGCGAAAAGGCTCCCCCGCCACTGCAGTAGAGGCAGTGCGACTCAGACGTCGCCAAGTTTCAGCGCAACTGCGCGGGCTGCGTCCACCAAAGCTGCATCCAGCAAGGTTGCAAGTGTACACGCAACACAGGGCCCCAAGCCTCGGTTTGGGTGACTATTCTGCTACACTACACTGCTGGAGGGCTTTGCGACACTGAACATTTTATTTATTTATTTATTTATTGTCGACTATTGACACATTATATATATTGACATATTATAACATTATAAAACATTTAAATGTATACACAATATTAAAATATTAAATTAAAGATATAAAGTTAAAATTACGTTAAGTTCTGGGGATATCAATAGCAAAATTAAATCATTGGTCCAACATTTGTTGCAAGGATTGGGGAAAATCCAGAAAAACCCAATCAAACCAAAAATCAATAAAAATTTGTTTAGTAGTTTGTTAATATTAAAAAGGAAAAAAGTTTTTATAATGAGTTAGCATATACTATTACAAAGTATTTTATAAAGTGAAAAATAGAAGAAAGAGAGAGAACAAGTAAGAGTGCTCTAGTCGGGAGTGCCCGACTAGGAGATACCCTGAACCCAATTCTGACATCCATTCATACTTGCCTAATATTGTGCATACATACAAACCCACACATACATAGTGCAAGCAGTTTAATCAGTTAGCTTGCTTTTTCACTGAGCCACACAATGGAAAGCAAAATCTTAAATAACATCTGTGTTTGTTGTCCGATCTTTCTTTTGAACTTTTGGGGGGATTGGAGGGTGGTATCCAAAAAGTGAAATATTTGTTACATGTGTATACTATTCGAGATTTGTAATGGACCCA
>JAWNLL010000208.1:0-119925 GCA_035042425.1 Drosophila flavopinicola | reverse complement strand
GATAAATTTTGATTTTAGACTAGCGTTTTTGGGACATAACTTCAAAGTTATAAAAGCTAGAGAGCCCAAATTTGGCATGTATAATCTCGAATAGCATACACATGTAACAAATATTTCACTTTTTGGATACCACCCCCCCAAACCCCCAAAAGTTAAAAAAACGCATTTTTGAAGGTACGACCTTGCAATTTGGTTTGGTAACACATATTATCGACAATTACTTGCCCCAAAAATTTCAATAAGATCGGACAATAAACACAGAAGTTATTTAAGATTTAACTTTCCATTGTGTGGGGCTCAGCGAAAGAGCAAGCTAACTTCTTAAACCGCTGGCACTGCTTGTACTGCTTGTACTGCAGCATGTGTGAGTTTAGAGTAGTACGAATGATTGTAAGGACTGGGTTCAGGGTATCTCGTAGTCGGGCACTCCCGACTAGAGCACTCTTACTTGTTTTTTGTTGGTTGTGTGAGATGCATGCTTAATGTGCAGGTCTAACTGGTCGCGAATGTGATAAGTTTACCGCAATGGCTACAAAATTCACCGGTGGCTTGAAATGGTCGTGCCCAGTATGCATAGATATTCTAACTGATTCCTCGCGAATGTGTAGTTCCGTGAAAAATCAGTTTACTAAACCTGAGCCACAAGCTTCTTGCGAGCGATTTTGAATCAAGCGCCGAACTGCTTAGCCAATATTAATTTGAGTCTCCACCTGTTCGTCAGTTAGAGTTGTACTTCTTAAGCGTGCCCTTACCTGTGCCCCCGACTGCTGTTCAGTCTACTCCTATACTGATCAATAATATATATATACTTTATATGGGCGGAGATGCTCTATACCTCACTTCCGGCTGGTAGTTCGGTATCCATTGAATATCAGAATGTTATTGGCCTTATGTCTAATCTTAAAAGTCTATGTTCTAATATCACTTCTTTTGAGTCAGATATTATCGCTTTCTCTGAAACTTGCTTAAACACTACTGTTTCTGATTGCGACATTTTTTCAAATAATTTGAATGTCTATAGACTTTATCGGCCGACTAAAGGTGGTGGTGTTCTAATAGCCATTAAATCCACGCTCCAATCGGAAGTTTTTAATTGAAATTGTTGCTGTTAAAGTAATATTCCCATCAAAGGCTCTTTTTATACCCTGAACCCATTACAAATGGGTAAAATGGGTATTATGGTTTTGTGCACAAGTATGTAACAGGCATAAGGAAGCATGTCCGACCATAGAAAGTATATTTATTATTGATGAGTATCAACTGCCGAGTCGATCTAGCCATGTCCGTCTGTCTGTCTGTCCATCTGTCCGTCTGTCTGTCTGTTTGTATGAACACGCTGATATCAGAGAGTACAAGAGCTATAGACTTCATATTTGGAATATAAGTTCTCGGAATCCCGGGACAGATCAAGCTTATTTAATTTTATCGATAACTCGTCCCGCTTAAAAGTTATCGATAAATTTCGATTTCAGACAAGCGTTTTTGGGCCTTGACTTCAAAGTTATAAGAACTAGATGCCCTAAATTTGGCATGTATAATCTCGAATAGTATACACATGTAACGAATATTTCACTTTTTGGATACCACCCTCCAATCCCCCCAAAAGTTCAAAAAAAATATTTTTGAAGGTATGACATTGCAATTCGGCTTGGTCACAGATTGTATATCCAATGTTATGTCCTACAAATTTTAGAAAGATCGGACAACAAAAACACAGATGTTATTTAAGATTTTACTTTCCATTATGTGGGGCTCAGTGAAAAAGCAAGCAACTGAACCGCTTGCACTATGTATGTGTGTGTTTGTATGTATGCACACTATTAGGCAAGCATGAATGGATGTCAGAATTGGGTTCAGGGTATCTCCTTGTCGGGCACTCCCGGCTAGAGCACTCTTACTTGTTATTACTTGCTCTTATATCCCTCCTTCTGCTGATATTCAAGTTTATATGCGATACATATCTTATATCAGAGTAGTTTCTACCCATGTGCGCGATAATGAGCTTTTTGTGGTTTTATGCGATTTTAATCTGCCAAATATCACAGGTAATTTTTCAGCAGCACAAATCATCTTATATCGTCAGCTCAACATGATTTTCTTGCATGCTTGATCTTTCGTTGTTTCAGATCCATTCAATTCATAGCCATTTGAAGAGAATACTTGATCTGGTTTTCAACAACGACTGTCCCAGTGCTTCTGTGTCTAGGTCACTTCCAGTAACTGTTCCTGAAGATGCTCACCATCCCACTATAGAAAATTCTCTTTTTTTTCAAAGCCTTCTGCCTTACCTTCACCAACCACAAATACGCCAATATTTTGTTTTCGTAAGGGAAATTACACCCTACTTAATCAGTTTAAACATTCACCGGATTGGTGATTTTTAGACAATGCTGTTGACATAGATTTAGCTATTAAAAGATTTAAAAAAAAATATATCGCGCTTTTGCGTTTGTTTACCTAAATACGTTCGAACATGTGGTTTAAAGAAACCATCATGGTTCACGCCAAGACTTTCTTATTTAAAAAACCAAAAATCAAAATGTTTAAAAAAATTTAGGAAGTCTGGCTCTAATTTTGACTTGTGTATACACTCTATATACAAATCAATATTTTTTCTTCTAAACTCTCAATGCTACGAGAATTATCTTGCAAACGTCAGTTTAGTTAGGATCCTAAACAATTTTACAATTTTGTGAATTCTAAGCGCAAATCTTCTGGTTTGCCTTCTCGTTTTTTCATGGGATGGAAAAGCTAGTAATTAGTCTGCTGCGTCTGACCTATTTGCTAAATTTTTTCAGTCAACCCATTCCTCTGTCACCCCTACTAATGTGTCTTATTCAAATTAACCACTTATTTACTCCAACCATCTCTAACACTTCACTTCTATGAAATCTCTAAAATCTTTTTCTATCCAGAGCCTGACAACATCCTAACTTGTGTGCTTAAGGAGTGCTCTACTTCGCTAATTCAACCATTGTCAAAGCTTTTTATTCTTTCCCTTGATTCTACATTCTTCCTATCAATATGAAAAGAATCGTTTGTTATTGTTATTATATCCCCTGCCCAACATGGCTTTATTAAGAGTCGGTCCACTACGACCAATTTGTTTGAGTCTACCTCCCTGGTAAATTATGCATTTATTTCGAAATTGCAAACTGATGTAATATATACTGACTTCAGTAAAGCATTCGACTCTGTTAACCATGATATATTTATATATATGCTTGTTTGTTTAGGATTCCCTCCTTCATTTCTTTTATGGATTGCCACCTATTTGAAAGGTCGCACAAAGAGAATTGCTCAGGTCAACTACCCCGAAAATGGTTCACGTTACTTTTGGTGTACCTCAAGGTAGTCATCTTCGACCTTTATTGTTTACTCTTTTCTTTAATGACCTTCCTTCTATCGTATCACACTCCCGTATTCTTATGTACGCAGATGATGTGAAACTTATTTTTTCGTACACCGATCCCTTGTGTCATACTCATCTGCAAGATGATTTGAACTCTATGCAGCGCTGGTGTTCGGCCAATCAACTGCAGCTAAATTGTTCAA
Organism: Drosophila flavopinicola; assembly: GCA_035042425.1. Taxonomy (NCBI): domain Eukaryota; kingdom Metazoa; phylum Arthropoda; class Insecta; order Diptera; family Drosophilidae; genus Drosophila; species Drosophila flavopinicola. The sequence goes on along the minus strand of JAWNLL010000208.1, from coordinate 116,370 downwards.
AATGTATGTTCATGACTTTTAGTCGGACTAGACCCTACTTAACCACTTATACGATTGACAATGTTCCATTGCAACGTATCTTTACAGTTAAAGATCTTGGAGTCATTTTTGACAACAAGCTTAACTTTAATATGCATATGTCGACTATCACTAATGAGGCCAGAGGTGTACTTGGCTTTATTAAGCGTTGGTCGAAAGAATTTAACGATCCTTTCACCACAAAACTGCTATATGCTTCTTTAGTTCGTCCTATCCTTGAATACTGCTCATGTATTTGGTGTCCGCAGTACCAAAACTTTCTAGAGCGAATAGCATCCGTGCAGAAGGAATTTCTACTCATTGCCTTACGTGGACTTAACTGGGATCCCAATCACCGTTTCCCATCGTATTCCATTAGGCTTTAACTTATTAATCTTCCGTCGTTCCATAACCGTAGAGCAACCCTTGGTGTTGTCTTCTTACACAAATTAATTAACGGCGACATAGATAATTTTTTTATGTTAGCTCGCCAAAACTTTTTTGTTCCTAGTAGGCCAACTAGAAACTACGTCCCCTTGATTATACTCTTTTCAAAGAAAATAGTATATTAAGTTTGTGCTGAAGTTCGTAACGTATAGAAGGAAGCGTCTGAGAACCCAAAAGTTACTGCCAGTATGCTTAGAAAAACAAAACAAATTAATCTAGCCATGTCCGTCTGTCTGATGAAACTTTGCACATATACTTATTATTTAAACATACATCACATTGATCGGATCCGGCCGGATCGGACCACTATATCTTATAGCTGCCATACAACTAGAAATAAACTTAATATTTCAATAGAAAATTTAAACCATTTTACTATAAATTTTTACAGCTAATGAAAGTGATGCAGTTGGCAGTTTGAAAATTGTCTAAAGGTTTGAAAAGAGTATAAAATCTTCGGCACGCGGAAGATAATCTTTTCCCACTTGTTTTGATTGTTTTTTGGTTTGATTGAGTTTTTTTCTGGGTTATCCCCAATACTTGCAACAAATGTTGGACCAATGCTGTAATTTTGCTATTGATATCCAAAGAACTTAACGTAATTTTAACTTCATGTCTTATCGGCAATAAATAAATTAAAACAAGTAAGACTGCTCTTGTCGGGAGTGCCCGACTACGAGATACCCTGAACCCAGTCCTTACAATCATTCATACTAATCTAAACACACATATGCTGCACTACAAGCAGTGCAAGCGGTTAGCTTGCTTTTTCGCTGAGCCCCACACAATGGAAAGTTAAATCTTAAATAACTTCTATGTTTATTGTCCGATCTTATTGAAATTTTTGGGGCAAACAATTGTCAATAATATGTGTGACCAAACCAAATTGCAAGGTCGTACCCTCAAAAATGCGTTTTTTGATCTTTTGGGGGTTTGGGGGGTGGTATCCAAAAAGTGAAATATTTGTTACATGTGTATGCTATTCGAGATTATACGTGCCAAATTTGGGGCCTCTAGCTCTTATAACTTTGAAGTTATGTACCAAGAACGCTAGTCTAAAATCAAAATTTATCGATAACTTTTGAATGCGATGAGTTATCGATCAAATGAAATAAACTTGATCTGTCCCGGGATTAGGAGAACTTATGTTCCAAATATGAAGTCTCTAGCTCTTGTAGTCTCTGATATCTGTGTGTTCATACAGACAGACAGACGGACAGACGGACGGACGGACAGACAGACGGACATGGCTAGATCGACTCGGCTGTTGATACTGATCAAGAATATATATACTTTATATGGTCGGAGATGCTTCCTTATGCCTGTTACATACTTTTGCACAAAACCATAATACCCTTTTACCCATTTTTAATGGGTTCAGGGTATAAAAATAGGGGGAAAGGAGTATCTTCGACGTGCCGAAGATTCAATACTCTTTTCGAACCTTAGGCAAGAGCGGGTATACATCCTGCGTGCCGTATGACAGGCCATGCTCGCCCTGGCTATGCCCTCTGTCCACCAGTAGACTGGCTCGACAGCGAACTGCTGACAAATGTGAGGTCAATAACTGATCCGGCTCTCCATGCCTTTGATAAGGCTCGCTCATTAAGACGATGTCCACCCACATTTCACGCTGTCGGTCATGAGGAGATCGTGCGCTGCAGCGCAGTGGTTGGAGTTTAGCTGCATGATCTTCAGTTTTGTCGGCTTTCTCCTGCGTGCGCCGCTTTGTGGCCCTGCTCTTCACACCTAACACAGCAACCGCTTCTATCGACGGCGCTTTTACTCCTGGCCGCATCGAATTCAAACTCGAGACACCTGCATCAGCGCTGCCTTGGCTCTCTTCTTCTTATCCTACATCTAGTCCAACCGAGTTTCAGCCTCCTGGCGGATATAATTTGTTCGGCTTCTGTGGGAGCCAGGTTGATATTGGCAACTTGAGACTCGTCATAGGTCGGCAGCAAGCATTTTATGGTCGCAGCGTCTATCTGGATGCCGATTTGCCGGTTTATGGCCTCCAGTACGTCTTCTTGGGTGATCAAACAGTCAAGGTCCCTGAATGATGTCTCTTGTGTGACTGCTCGGATGGCAGCCAGCTCGCCAGAATTCTAGCCGTGTTGTTTTTGTGCGCGCCATTCAGCTCGCACCCTGTTGACGTTTCCACTGACCTCCATCAGCTTACCGTCGGTGCGCGTTGTGACAATTTTAAAAATCTCGCTGTATTAGACACCATGAGGCTGGATTATTATTGCGTCCTGATTTCGTCTTCCTGGCTGTGGCTTATTGTTTGGCTTTTTCTTCCAGTTTGCTGGTGGCGCCGCTTACGGACTCTGCTGCGGATTTTTACGCCATCTTTGGTGCGGCTCTGCTTTTGTCCATTTGCTGTATCTGCCGCCGTGTGTTTTCTTCAGGGACTGATCATCGTTGCTGTGTGCATAGTGGTTGACGCTTGTGCCGCTGGCGACATTTGCTGAGCTCTGCGGCTTATCTTAACATTGTGTGGTGGCTCGGTTTGCTGGCCACTATCGAAGAGGTTGGCATTTGCTACTATGCAGTTAGTGCCCTGGTCTGCTCTCGATGAAGCCGCTTTGGCTAGCTAGCCGAGTTTCTCCATTTTGGCGCTCCCTAAGCCTCTTTTGGGTTTCAGCGTCACTGCTTGGTGCTACGGTTGTCTTGGAACTCGACTGGGTCAGTCGTGGTGCTAGTTGCCTCAAGCTGGGTCGGCTTATCTGTTGGCTTAGCGGGCGTTTGAGCTGCATTCTGCGCCCAAAAGTTACTGCCAGTATGCTTAGAAGGACAAAACAGATTAATATAGCCATGTCCGTTTGTCTGTCTGTATGTATGAGATCTTGTCCTTCAGTTTTTGAGCTATTGCGATGCAACTTTGCACAGATACTTAATATTCAAATGTGCAGCACATTAGTCGGAACCAGCCGGATCGGACCACTATATCTTATAGCTGCCATACAACTCGAAGTCGGTTTTGGCTATATATGACCAGTTTTTTAAGCTATCGCAATGAAAATTTGTACACATACTTATTATTCAAAAAGACAGCACATTGGTTGGAGCCGGCCCCATCGGAACACTATATCTTAGAGCTGTCATACAACTCGAAGTCGGCTTAAGCCATATATCCTATGTTTTTAAAGCTATCACGATGAAAATTTGCATAGATACTTATTATTCAAAGAGACATCACATTGGTCGGAGCCGGCCGGAGCGGATCACTATAACTTATAGCTGCCATACAACTGGCAATGAATTAAATATTTCAAAAGAACAATTTAAATTCCCATGAAACCAGTGGGAAAGGGTTATCTTCGGCGTGCCGAAGATTTTATACTCTTTTCGAACTTTTAGGAAATTTACCCTCTACCAACTGCACCACTGAAATTTCATTTGCTGTAATAAATCATTTTATCACATTCATAAAATAAAACAAATTTGTCGCAAGACAACGAAAACTTATATTCCAAATTTCAAGTCTCTTATAGTCTCTGATACCCGTGTGTTCATACAGACAGACTAGCAGATATTCTGAGCCCAGTCCTTACATTCATGCATACTGACCTATTAGTATACATACATACACATGAAGCAAGCAGTGAAATCAGTTTAAGCAGTTAACTTCATTTTCACTGAGCTCCACACTGTGGATCTTATAAATATTTATTGGGCATAAAATCGACAATAAAATGTCAAATATAACCAAACTGCGTTTTGTGCACTTTCGATGGTTGGGAGGGGTGGTATCCAAAAACTAAAATTTTTCTTGTTGTTGCTGTTGGAGATTATGCATACCAAATTTGGTGACTCTAGCTCTTATATTTGTTAAGTTATGGTCAAAAAACACTGGTCTGTAATCGAAATTTATCGATACCATTTGAACGGGACGAGTTATCAATGAAATTAAACAAGCTTGTCGGTCGGTGACCTTAGCCTCAAGACATCAGAAACTGGCAGGACAACAGACCAATCTGAAGGGTAAAATGAATTATAGCCGAAATTCCGCAACGAATATGACAAATAACTGCCAAAAGGTCGCGTCCTCAGCACAAAGATCACTCTTTCTCATGTGGTCCTGGATGTTCTGATGCAGGTTAAGGGCAGCAGTAAGAGTTGTCGAATGCAAAGAGCCACGCTCGGTGGATGTGTATTAAAAGGCGATCAAGGCATTGGGTACAGTTTTCCCTGGAGCACAGCAAGGGGCAGTCGCTCCGCTCTATCATTTGAACAAAAAAGCCATTTCGGCGACACAGTACCAAACATTGAGCTCAAACAAAAATCAAAATGAATGATTTCATTCTATAAGGCACTTGACCGGGACGTAAACTCGGCTACTCCTGAACTTCCTAAAGTCAAGAGTTACTCGATCTACTAATAAGCATACACTTTCAGGCTGCACAGCCATAGAACCGGTGTACAATCCCCTCAGAGAACACAGAATTTTGGGTTTCTCGAATCTGCTCTCAAAGATCAATATTTCCTGGAAAATTAACAGGTTTAAGATATAGAAATCACCTTTCTTAGACAATCTCATCCCGGCCCAAATACAACACACTAGAGTTACTGCAATTAAATGCCAAAGACATATATTCTTCGCCGGACTCTTGACGGGCAAAAGTCCAAAGTCATATACATTCCGACGGCGGGCAAAGCCTTACACACCACTCCAATATCATAACTCATTCGCCTTTTCTCTAAAAAACGATAAAACATCTGGGCCTCTACCTTAAAAGTACCATTCTACTAAATAATTTCGGAAATTCGCATGAAAAATAACAGCATCGAAGCAGGGTACACACCCTGTGTTGATTGCCAGCTGCAGTCATTTTTTCAGAATTGCATTATAAACAAAATTCTCAACACGCCTACAGGAAATGCAAATCAACAGAAACGAAGGGGAATAAACAGAAGGGGCTTTCAACAACGTCACCCAAAAATACAATCACCGACGCACTAACGGATCTGGGAGTCGGCACTTTGAGAACTTCGTCAATCTCTAGATTCGTCAGTGGAGGCACCCCCCAATCAGTAGAAAATAGAATACAATTCTCTTTCAGGACCTCGGCAAAATACTTAGGGCTAATACTAGGCAGTAAACTAGACTGATACATCAGGATTGGAATCTAGGTTCCCTCGAATCCATCAGGACCTACACAGACAGTTCGAGGCTCCGCTCCAAGGAACTCTACCAATTGGACAGAACTAACTGTGCCACGGTGGTGCGCGCAATCTTGGGAACACACGCTGCTAAATGAGGAAGAGGCGAAAACTGCATCTCACCTCTTTAGCAGCTGTCCTGAGCTCTGTAAAACAAAAAAACGACTTTTTGGTGCTTACTTCTTGGTAGACTTCTCATACATTTCAATTCTGACCCTAAAATAGATTCAAGGACTCTGGATGGCCCTAGACACTCGTCAATTCTTGTTCAGCTACCCGCAGCCGGAATGGGACTGACCTACCGCAGCATCACAGTAGGCCAGTAATGACCTAATATGAGTCACATGGTACCACCCATGACTGCCGAACCTAATCTAACCTATCCACAATTTGAAAGCCTAAACTCACAACAATTGGAATTCATATTGCTGCTGACCACCACCAAAGATTGCGATGTGGATTTCCCGGCCACGCTCACTAAAGTGCCCCATAGGCACACCGCCCCCACAAAATGCCAAAAATATATATCTCTCACAGGCTTAGAGCTCTATTCACCAAACTTGGAAGGCAGATTTCTGGTCAACCCCTTTAAAGCCCTCCCACTTCACAAATCACGAAAATGGATATCATCCACAGCTGGAAATATCAATCTTGGAAGGTAGATTACTATTACGCTTTATCAAAAGTCAAGCCCACACCCACCAACGACGCGATAACATGTCGATACACCTCAAAACGATAAAACGTTCATAATCCACACTTTAAAAGCTAGAGACATAAAATTTGGTATGTAGATTGCCTTTCACAATCAAAAGATTTTATACTATTTTCGAACCTTTAGGCAACTTTCACTCCTCCAACTGCACCACTGAAATTTCATATGCTGTAAAAAATCGTTTTATCGCGTGGCATTTATTTTTTTGCTCTAAGAATTGGTATCATATGAATTTAAATTTTTCTTTCAAAATGATGAATTCAAGGTATTTGATACTATTTGAAAAAACTAATTAGAAAAAAAACAAAAACCAATAAGTTGCGGCTGGGATTTGAACCGTGTTCTCCCGTTTGCCAGTGTAGCACTCTAATATTTACGCCACAAAACAGTTTTTAAATGCGCTGACAAACTCGATTATAGTGATCTTTTTTTTCGCGCTGCATAGTTTCTGTTCTAAGACATTGGTAGCAAATGAATTTGAATACAGTTATTTTATATTTGAAAAGAAGAATAAGAAAAAAGTTTGAAAAAATGACCAGTCGCTGCTGAGTTTCGTACCCGCGACATTTCGTTTGTCAGCGCGCCACTTTACCCCTTACGCCACAAGCAGTTTTGGTGATCGCTGACAAAATCCCTTGAAGAGCAGACTGTCAAAATAAAATAAATAAATTTTAATAACATCGGTCAATAAAGACAAAAGTGGTTTACGATTTGACTTTCCATAGTGTGGGGCACAGTAAAGAAGCATGCCAACTGCTTGATCTAAGAAAGTGCTAAATGCAGGCACTGCATTCAGTATATGAATATTCGTATATATGTGATGGGTATATGTAAGTACAAATTAATGTAAGAACTGGGCTTAGGGTATCTAATAGTCGGGCTCTCCCGACGAAGGCACTCCTACTTGTTTATACGCTTTTCGAAGATAATAGTATATTAACTTTATACTGATGTGTGTAATGCATAGAAGGCAGCGTCGGAGACCCCCAGACGTTACTGCCAGTATGCTTAGAGTGACAAAACAAATTGATCTAGCCATGTCCGTCTGTATGTATGCAAACTAGTCCCTCAGTTTTTGAGCTATCGCGATGCAACTTTTCACAGAGACTTATTATTCAAAGGGACAGCACATTGGTCGCAACCGGCCGGATCGGACCACTATATCTTATAGCTGCCATACAACTGAAAGTTTTGGCCATAAATCCCATGTTTTTAGAGCTATTGCGATGAAACTTTGCACAGATACTTATTATATAAATGTACAGCACATTGGTCGGAGGCGGCCAGATCGGACCACTATATCTTATAGCTGCCATTCAACTCGAAATTAACAAAAACAAGTGGGAAAGGATTATCTTCGGCGTACCGAAGACTCTAAAGTCTTTTCGAACCTTAACGCAATTTTCACCCTGCCAACTGCCACTGAAAATTCAAAAGTAGTAAAAAATCGTTTTATCGCTTGGCATTTATTTTTTTGCTGTAAGAATTGGTATCATATGAATTTATATTTTTCTTTTAAAATATTGAATTCAAGCAATTTTATATTTATTTGAACCGTGTTCTCCCGTTTGTCAGCACAGCACTCTAATACTTACGCCACCAAGCAGTTTTGAAATGAAGTGCAAACATTCAACAGATTTAAGACCTGAACTTTAAAGTTCAATGAGACAAAATGGCAATTAACTTCACCACAAAGCTACCGCAGAAAGATTATGTGCAAATGTTAAGCTGCAAGTCGAACAAAAGACTAAATACACGAGCTTTAATCAAGCACAGCAAAATACTTAGAGAACTTATATTCCAAACATAAAATCTCTAGCTCATATAGTCTCTGATATCCGTGTGTTCATACAGACAGACAGACAGACGGACATGGCTAAATCGACTCGGCTGTTGATACTGATCAAGAATATATGTACTTTATATAGTCGGAGATGCTTCCTTATGCCTGTTACATACTTTTGCACAAAACCATAATACCCTTTTTACCCATTTTTAATGGGTTCAGGGTATAAAAAATATATAGTTAGATTTTACAAAAGTTCGTTTCCTCTCAGCTCTCAATTTACAAATTTTGCGCAAATAACGTTTTCTTTTTCTTGCCATAAAAGCCCAAAGACAATTTTCCTTCAATGTGTGCTGACCTTTGCGTAGAATTGGCTCAGTTTACGATATATCTTGAACTCAATTACTCATATACAGAGACACAATGAAGTATTGGCACATAAATTATTTCTGACTTTGCTGCTATGGTGTGAACTTCACGTAACAATATTTTGATCTAAAACATTTTTCCACATAACATGACTAATTTACGTCTGGATGAGCGCACGTATTTCCAAAGCGACATAAGATAGAGACTTTTGTGAAATTTTTTGTGTTATGATTTAAATTTATGCCACGCCCACTGGGAGGCTGGCAAATCGATAACATGTCGATACACTTCAAATCACAAAACGATTAAACGTGAATATCTCCCACAATTTTGAAGCTAGAGTAATCTAATTTGGTAGGTATATTGGTGGTGACCTCCCGAAAAAATTTGATCCTAGGTTTATCGGCCACGCCTATTATTACGCCCACCAGCCCCCCCTCCCAAAATAATTTGAAATGCTTATCTATCCCGCAGTTTTAGAGCTAAGTTCCCCGCCCCCGGAATCGTGAAAATCGATATACATGAATGCACAAATCGTTTAAACGTGAATATCTCCCACAATTTTAAAGCTACGGTAATCAAACTTGGTAAGTATATTGCTGGTGAAAAAAATGGATCCTAGGTTAATCGGCCACGCCCATTAGTAAGCCCACCAGCCCCCCTCCAAAATTTATTTTAAATGCTTATATCTCCCGCAGTTTTAGAGCTAATGTCATCATATTTGGAATATATATTACTGGTTACGTCCTCTACAGATCACAGAAAAAATCTCGACCACACCCACTCCCGCCCCCGTAATCGCGAAAATCGATTTACATGAATGCAGAATTCGATAACACGTGTAATTTCCCGCAATTTTAAAGCTAGAGACCCCAAATTTGGAATTTAGACTAGGGCTGACCACCCCAAAAGATTCCGTCCTGAATTTTCTGGCCACGCCCACTAGAACGACCCCCAGCCACCCAGCCCCCACGAAACACGGCAGCCTATATCTCGCACAGTTTAAGAGCTAGGGCCACCAAACTTTGAGGGTAGACTTCTGGCCAAGTCCTCTAAAGATCGGCCACGCCCCCTCCCTTCCCCAAAAATCGCGAAAATGTATATCTTCCACAGTTTAAGAGCTAGAGTCATCAAATTTGTAAGATAGACTTATTGTCACTAAAGATCGTCCAAAATTTTTGGTACCACGCCCCCTCCCGCCTCCAAAAATCGAGAAAATGTATATCTTCCACAGTTTTAGAGCTACAATCACCAAATTTTGGAAAAAGGTTTCTGGTCACCCACTCTTAAGATCGACCACGCCCCTCCCGTCTCCAAAAGCTTGGAAGGCCGATTTCGGGTTTCCCATAAACCAGCAAAAATATTCTGTTCACTTGCTTTCAGCTGTTCTTAAAATGGTATCAGAGTATTACGCAGTCGGCTCCGCCCGACTGCAACGTTCTCACTTGTTTCTTATTCTTCTTTTCAAATATAAAATAACTGTAATCAAATTCATTTGCTACCAATGCCTTAGAACAAAAACTATACAACGCGAAAAAACGATCAGTATAATTGAGTTTGTCAGCGCATTTCAAAACTGCTTGGTGGCGTATGTATTAGAGCGCTGCACTGACAAACGGGGCGAACTCGGTTCAAATCCCAGCCGCGACTTATTGATTTTTTTTTGCTAGTTATTTGTTTCAAATATATATCAAATAGCTTGAATTCAATATTTTAAATGCAAAATTTAAATTCATATGATACCAATTTTTAGAGCAACAAAATAAATGCCACGCGATAAAACGATTTTTTACTACTGTTGAAATTTCAGTGGTGCAGTTGGCGAAGTGAAATTTGCCTTAAGGTTCGAAAAGAGTATAGCATCTTCGGCACGCCGAAGATAATCCTTTCCCACTTGTTTTGTTTTGCACAGTTTAGATTGGGTAGATAAGACTTTCGATCAAAGTGTTCAATTTGACCATCAAAGTTTTTGTTAGTACGTCAAAATGGTCAAGGGAAAAGAATTAAGTGTGGTTGAGAAGAAAATTATATTATATCTTCACAATGAAGGGCGATCTACCAATTATATTTGCCAAATGTTCGACAGAGGTCCTACCACTATCCGAAGTGCTATAAAGCGTTTGAAATATCGCAGTAGATTGGAAAATATCCAGCGCGCTGGACGTCCGAAGTCTTTATCTGCCAGAGAGGAGAGGAAAGTTCTACAGGAAAACAGGAATAACCCACATATTTCTGCTCCAAAAACGAACGATATTCTCCAAACAACCCTTGACACAAGCGTATGTGATGAAACTGTCCGTAGGGTGTTCCGATCAAAAGATATACACGGTCGAGTTTTCAGAAAAAAATTATAATTTCCACTGTACATTTTACAAAGAGATTATCTATTGATAATTGCTATAAAATACATCCATTTTCACTCTGGGAGACTATCATATTCTTCGACTATAGCAAATACAACATTTTTGGCTCTGGCGGTCGTCACATGGAATGGCGTAAGTCTGGATACGCGTTCAATCCTAAAAATACAGCAGCAACTATAAAGCACGGTGGAGGTTCAGTGATGGTTTGGGGCTATATGCCTGCACGTGGTGTGTGCAATTTGGTTTTTGTTGATGGCATTATGAACTCTAATGTGTATCTTAACATATTAAAAAAAAATGTGGCCATTACTGCCTCCAAAATGGGATTTGAGTGTGGTCAATTTATGTTTCAACAAAATAACTACCCAAAACACACTGCTTGGCAGCATTTTATGCAACACTAAATAGTCAAAGGCTCCCCCACAGAGTCAATACACAAATCTCATCAAGAATTTATAGTCATATCTCAAGCTAAAAGTTAGATAGAACCATATTTCTTCAAAAGTAGTCTTAAAGCAGTTGCTGCAGGATGAATGATCCAAAATAGGTCCCGAATGTTGCCCTAAATTGGTGGAATCGATGCCGAGACGCTTGGAGGATCTACGTGACAGCAACGGACACAAAAAAATAATAACTTAACCTGCATTACCTAAATTTTCGTAACATAAGTAAATATTTATAACAGCAATGAATACTTTTGTGAGATGAAAATATGATTTTATACTCTTTTCGAAGAAAATAGTATATTAAGTTTGTGCTGAAGTTTGTGACGCATAGAAGGAAACGTCGGAGACCCCCAAAAGTTACTTTCAGTATGATTATAATAACAAACAAATGGATCTAGTCATGTCTGTCTGTCTGTCTGTATGTATGCAAACTAGTCCCTCAGGTTTTGAGCTATCGCGATGCAACTTTACACAATTGCTTTCAATTTCCTTGTACACTTGAACATCTTTATAACTCTTCAATTGGCAAAATCGCAAATCGATTGAGTCATAAACAGCGCAGATATGCGTCATTAAATATTTTGAAAGAACAGGTGCATATGAGCAAACAAAGTCAAGCGCAAGTAAGCTTTTGACTTTTTTTTTTTTTTTTTTTTTTTTATTTGGCAAGCTACATAGGGTGTTTACCCTATTTCCAGGCCGGTATAACTTTAAACTTTAAAACCCAATCCTCAGTGGGGAGATGACGCTGTTGTCAGCACGGGAGAAGATGTTCGACCTCCAGGGTCTTGCCAATGATGCCATTGGCGTTCCAAATAATGATGTTCAGACCATAATTAGACATCGCGATGCAAAGACGTTGAAATATGTGTACCATTCGTCAGTAGGGATCGCATCATCTCTAAAGTAGATGTCATTATCGACATCATCTGGTCAAAACGCGATAGCAGCTTGTCAATCGCAGCCGCTTGTGTTGAAGCACTAGCTTCCTGCTGTCTACGTAGTTCGTCAATGAAGCTATGTAGTCTGTCCTGAGCAGGCTGAGTTGTGGAAACCGAGGGCAAATGTCCAGGGATGCTAGAACCAGGGACATTAGGCTTCCTACTATAGCCCGGTGTAGGCCAGTGGCTTGAATTTAACACCATCGGGGGTGGGACAGGCAGATTCGAGGTCTTTGGGGGCAACTGGGTTGCCGACCAAGCATTCCGAACTGAGACAGGAGTGACAGACTTCCTTTGCTGTAGACTTCGTCCAGTGTTGTTACCATTGCGCTTTGCAACCGCCTCCAGATAGGCGGGACAGCGTCTGAAAGCCGCGCTGTGATTGGACCCACAGTTGATGCACTTGTATTGTTCTTCAGTGGTAGCCATACACTTGTCTTTATCACGTGTTTCATGATCACCCGAACACCTGGCACATTTAGCGGGGAAGGAACAGAAATTCTTGGAATGACCAAACTCTTGACATCTGAAACATCTCAGAGCCCCAGATCGCGGACGGGGGGCCTCGATTTTCACGACTTGATATGCCAAAGCTTTTATGTCGTACATCTTCGTATTATTTGCAGCCGGTTCAAGCTCTATGTAGAACGTGTTTCGATTTTGTACACCATTCTCACCTGGTGGGTTGTAAATATTTCGAGGATTGTGTCCTTGAGCCCTTAGCTCAGCCTTTATATCCTCAATGTCGGTTGACGCATGCAATCCCCTGGCAACAACCCTAAAAGCACGGTTCTCCTTCAGCTGGAAGGAGCTAAATGGGATTCTATTTTCGGTAAAAATCTTTTGAATACTTCTATAGGATACACCTTCTGAACAGGTTATCCTGCAAGAAGACTGGCCGGTGATCTTCAGACGGAAGTCAATGGTCGCAGTACTGATCAGGGCAATGAGCCGTTTGATGTTTGGTATACCCCTTAGAAGAAAGGGAGGGGGACGCGGGCCAGAACTCTTTGGATTTGTCAAGCGCGGAGACACAGGCCGTCTAGGGGATGGTTGAGAGGACACTTTATGGACCGGACCCGCAACTACAGGGGCAGTCTTGCCATTAGAAGAAATCGCAGTGATAGGATGGCATCCAGTATCCGATCCAGGGGCACCTAAGGAAAGGGCAGGTATAGGGTTCAGCTCTGAAGATGCGACATCAGGGTGTTGCACATCCATGGCGTCATCGTCATCGTCAGCCAATATGGCATAGCTGTTACCGCGACCGGAGTAGGTTGAGTCTGCAGACCCAGGAGAGTTTGCATCAATAGGGCGAGTAGACAATGAGGGCTTCTTATGAGTAACCGGCTTAGCCGCCAGGCAGACAGTCTTGAAGCGATCCAGGACAGGGCCAAGTAGCGAGGAATTCACTGAGGTGTTATCTACACCAACATGTCCAGAAACATGAGAACAGGGCACTTTCAAATTGTTACGGTTCATGATAGTAAGCCGATCACGGTCAGATGCAGCCTGACTGAACCACTCAGAGCTTATAATGGTGTCTAGAGCCGGCGTGCTGGCACCAGATTTGCGGATGCCAGATAGGAATGTATCATTATTCTCATGAGAGTCATCAAACAACTCTTTATCGCTGTGGGAAGGAATAGCATCCTGGACGCCTTGAGTCCGCAACAGACGACTCTTCCTGTGTGCAGAGCCCGGCATCTGGCGGGATGGAGCAGAATTTGAAATAGGCTTATCATGCGGGATGATTTGACTAGAGATAGATGCATCCGAATCGTTACTAGATATATTACGCCTTACGTCCAGGGCTTGCTGACGGGTCGAGGGACGTAAGCTAAGGGCCCGTCTGGTGGCAGAGCGAGCCTCTTCAGTCACTTGGTTGGCAGCCTTGGACCTGAGGTGCTTGTTCTTTAGAATTTTTTGATTAAACTTATTCTTAGGGGACGCCATGTATCTATGGAGGGGTCCCCCAAGTTGGGGGGCCGAAAAGGAAATAAATTAACACAGTCAAGAGGAAAAAAAGAAACTAAATTAAACAAAAAGATTTTTCTCAAAATTATTTTTCCTATTTTTTCCGATTTGTTTTTGGAAAATTTGGAGAAAATTTTTGGGAACAAAAAAGTAGTCTGTTCAGTACGAGAACTAGATTCAAACTACAACTTGCTCATAAGCTTTTGACAGTCTGCTCTTCAAGGGATTTTGTCATCGATCATCAAAACGGATTGTGGCGTAAGGCGTAAAGAGCCGAGCTAACGAACGCAAGTTTCGCAAGTTCGAGTCTCGGCGGCGACTGATTATTAATTTAATACTTTTTCTTTTTCTTCCTTTCAAATATTTAACTGTAATCAAATCAATATGCTTCCAATGGCGTAGAGCAAAAACTATGCCACGCGAAAAAAACAAAAGCTGACAAACGCGAGTTGCAGGTTGCAGGAAAACAAAACAAGTAGGCTTTTGATAGTCTGCTCTTCAAGCGATTTTGTCATCGATCATCAAAACTGCTTGTGGCGTAAAGGATAAAGTGGCGCCCTGTCAAACGAAAGGTACAGGTTCGATTCCCAGCGGCGACCAATAATTATTTTAATTTTTTCTTATTCTTTCTTTCAAATATAAAACAACTGTAATCAAATTCATTTGCTACCAAAATCTTGGAACAAAAACTGTAAAAAAAAAAACTGTGCGAAAAAGAAACGATCAGATAATTGAGTTTTTCAGCGCATTTCAAAACTGCTTGGTGGCGTAGGTATTAGAGTGCTGCACTGACAAACGGGGAAAACACGGTTTAAATCCCAGCCGCGACACATTGCTTTTTATTTTTTTTTAAATTATTTTTTTCGAATATATATCAAATAGCTTGAATTCAATAATTTAAAAGAAAAATTTAAATTCATATGATACCAATTCTTAGAGCAAAAAAATAAATGCCACGCGATAAAACGATTTTTTGCTACTATTGAAATTTCAGTAGTGCAGTTGGCAGAGTGAAAATTGCCTAAAGGTTCGAAAAGAGAATAAAATATTCGGCACGCCGAAGATAATCCTTTCCCACTTGTTTTTAGTTTTTTTGCTCTATTTTGATAACTGTTTCGTGAACTGATCCTATTTGATCCTATTTTCGTGGCACTAACGGCACATTTTTCTGCTCCGAAAAAAACGATATACTCCAAACAGCCTTGCCTTTCGTAAACATCATTCTACGAATACGGTAAAAAAAGTATAAAAAGTATTTGCTAAGATGGTGAAATACTTGCCTTTCTGCTCCATATGCTTAGCAACCAATACTTTAGTGAGTCACTGTAACAACAAGTATAACAGTCTAAATTTTAAGTCTCTATTTTCAATAGCGTTGAAAATACTTGCGTTCATACAGAAGAGCAATAATGAACATTGCACAAACTCTATGTATTCCCTCCATATTAGAGTATAACAAGTAAGAGTGCTCTAGCCGGAAGTGCCCGACTAACAGATACCCTGAACCCAGTCCTTACATTCATTCATACTAATCTATAATTGTATATACATACAAACAAACACATGCTGCAGTATAAGCTGTACAAGCAGTGCAAGCGGTCTAAGCAGTTAGCTTGCTTGTCAACTGAGCTCCACACAATGGAAAGTAAAATCTTAAATAACCTATGTGTTTATTGTTCGATATTTGTGAAACTTTTAGGACATAACACTGGCAATAATATGTGTGACCAAACCAAATTGCAAGGTCATACCTTCAAAAATGTGTTTTTTGAACTTTTGGGAGGATTGGGGGTGGAATCCAAAAAGTGAAAGAATAAAAAATAGGTCGATTAAACTAAGCACGGTAATCGAAATCCGTATATATGAAACAACATAATATTTGATTATTGGGAGAGAGAATTCCACCCAGAAAACGTAAAATAATTTATCATATGACTTGCAAAGAACACCAAGACCTTTGGGCAAAGCATAATCAATTAAGCATCCAGTTTTTCTACAAGAAACAACAATTTTAGCGAGCTTAAAGAAATAATGAATCTGTATAGCCGTTTATTATCTTGTTTATGAAGACAACGGAATGTTAATGAGTAAAAGCCGACTGGAGTACGCTGGCATACGATGATTGAGATCCCAGTTTAGTTCACGTAAAGCAAAGAGAACAAGTAAGAGTGCTCTAGTCGGGAGTGCCCGACTACGAGATACCCTGAACCCAGTCCTTACAATCATTCGTACTACTCTAAACACACACATGCTGCAGTACAAGCAGTACAAGCAGTGCAAGCGGTTTAAGCAGTTAGCTTGCTTTTTCGCTGAGCCCCACACAATGGAAAGATAAATCATAAATAACTTCTGTGTTTATTGTCCGATCTTATTGAAAGTTTTGGGGTAAACAATTGTCAATAATATGTGTGACCAAACCAAATTGCAAGGTCGTACCTTCAAAAATGGGGTTTTCTTAACTTTTGGGGGGTTTGGGGGTGGTATCCAAAAAGTGAAATATTTGTTACACGTGTATGCTATTCGAGACTATACACGCCAAATTTGGGGTCTCTAGCTCTTATAACTTTGAAGTTATGTCCCAAAAACGCTCAACGTCTAAAATCAAAATTTATCGATAACTTTTGAATGCGACGAGTTATCGATCAAATGAAATAAACTTGATCTGTCCCGGGATTAGGAGAACTTATGTTCCAAATATGAAGTCTCTAGCTCTTATAGTCTCTGATATCTGTGTGTTCATACAGACGGACAGACAGACGGACATGGCTAGATCGACTCGGCTGTTGATACTGATCAATAATATATATACTTTATATGGTCGGAGATGCTTCCTTATGCCTGTTACATACATTTGCACGAAACCATAATACCCTTTTACCCATTTTTAATGGGTTCAGGGTATAAAAATGGCTTCTGAATGGGTTCTATTCGTACTTTGATGAAAGGATCGTTAAATTCTTTCGGTCAAAGCTTAATGAAGCCAAATACACATTTGGCCTCATTAGTAATAGTGGACATATGAAGAATAAAAGTCAGCTTTTATAAAAAAAAAACTTTGGAATATTAATGGTAAAAGTGTTTAAACAATAAGCAATACTCGTTGTTTTCAAGCTTTTAACTAAATGGAAACAGAAATGAGGGCTGAAATCATAAACAATAAACTTTTACAGCAAGAGATAATGGTCAACAGTGTCAAATGCTTTGCTGAAGTCAGTGTAGGCCTGCAATAGGCTTGTAGTCATAGACTTGCAATATTTAAAGAAATGTAATGGCAAATTCAAGAAAAATTGTTGTTGTGGACCGACTCTTAATCGATCAATGTTGCGCAGAGGAAATAATCGATTAATAGAGATGTTGCAAAGTGGATGTAAGGAAATTCTGAAACAATTTTGGAATGGTTAAAATCTTTGCAATGCCTTTGCAATTCGAAATATCTTCCATCACACCTTTCTTATGTAAAGGAAATATAATCGATTCCTTGCATATAGATGGAAATACTGCAGATTCAATGGATATATTAAAAAGGTTGAGCAATGGCTTAATTAGGGAAGTACAGCACTCATAAAGCCCACAACTAGGGATGTTATCAGTCCCTGAAGAGAAAGACGATTTTAGACATTTGACAGAAGATAAAAGTGAAGTGTTAAGACTGTTGGAGTAAACAAGAAATAAGAAGGTGAAAATTTAAAAGGATAAGACTCATAAGAGACTGATAGGGAAAACAATTTTTTTCCATCTCAAGAAAACACGTAGAAGGCAAACCTGAAGAATTGTTTAGGATGCTGACTCAACTGAAGTTTGCAGCGAGCAAGATAATTCTCGTAACATTGAGAGTTAAGAAGAATATTTGGACAAGCCAACATTGTAAACAGAATTCTTAAACTTTTTAAGGCACTACCATTTCGTTTTTTTTTTATGTAGAAAAGGCTTGCCGTGAGCCACTAAGGTTGATTTGAACGGAATACAGCCATTAAAGAGTACATTATGGCTTCGTAGAAGCTTGTAACAGCAAAATCTATCCCTTGCTGGAAAAATTACTTTAACAGCAACAATTTCGACATCAGCAGGCATACTGAAATTCAAAATTTCCGACTAGAGCGTGACCTTATTGTCAATTAGTACACCAGCACCCCAAGTCGGCTGATCACTATATTACAATTATTTGATTAAATTTCGCAGTCAGAAACAGTAGTGCGCTACCAAGTTTCTGAGAAAGCGATGATGTCGGACTCAAAAGAACTTCTATTAGAAAATAAACACTTAAGCTTAGACGTAAAGCCTCTAACAATTTAGTTTTTCGAAATATAGCATGTTTTACTTTTAAGTTTAAATTCTTGAAAAATCATGAGAGGTGGCAAACATTCGGATCGCAATTAAAAGGGAGCCGTAGAAAAAATATATTTAGTTATAAATACGCTAGTGATAAATTTTCTTGCAATATAAGATTCTATGGTCTTGGAAGTTGTATCGGAAGCAAGCCTGAATATGAAAACTCGCTCACTAGAAATTGATCTCTGAGAAGTTATGTGTTTACAACTGTTACCGATGTAGTAACAATTGGCTTAACAGATGGGGAAAATTTTGATAATTTTGGGACGCCAATGGTTTAATTTCAAGTGAAGGCGAAGGTGACAAAGAAAGAATTGGCGATACGCCCACATTTTTATACCCTGAACCCATTAAAAATGGGTAAAAAGGGTATAATGGTTTTGTGCAAAAGTATGTAACAGGCATAAGGAAGCATCTCCAAAAATATAAAGTATTATTATAAATATTATTGATCAGTGTCAACAGCCGAGTCGATCTGGTCATGTCCGTATGTCTGTCCATTCGTCTGTATGAACATGCAGATATAAGTATTCGTAGTCCCGGGACCGATCAAGTTTGTTTCATTTTATCGATAACTCGAACCGTTCATAAGTTATCGATATATTTCGACTTCAGACCAGTGTTTTTTGGCCATAACTTGCAAGTTATGATATCTAGAGGCACGAAATTTGGTATGTATAGTCTCGAATAGCATACACATGTAAAAAGTATCACTTCACTTTTTGGATACCGTACCCCCTTCCACCATGCAATTTTGGTTTGATGACCCATTTTATAGCCAATCTTATGTTCTGAAAATTTCATTAAACTCATAACCTACTTAAAATTTACTTTTCCACTTAAGCTACTTAAGATTTTGCGAAGAAGTTAACCCACAGTTTGTGTGTGTTTCTATGGATGTGCATTGATAGGAAAGTATGAATGGATGTAAGGAATGAGTTCAGGGTAACTCCTAGTCGGGCACTTCAGCCAAGAACACTCTTACTTGTTTGGTGGTGACTCAAATTTATACTAGCCAAGCAGTTCGACTCTTGATTCAAAATCACTCGTGAGAAGCTTAGCCCCAGTTTGCAGTTTTGTAAACAGATTTCTCAAGGAATTATACATTCGTGAGAAGTCAGTTTGTATGTCTATGCATACTGGGAGCGACCATTTCAACACTCCGCTGCCTCACGGCCAGTGAGACCTGCACATTTTGTTTGTATTCTGTTCTCACACAACCAACAACAAATAAATTGTGGCTGTGCAGCATCATCAGCCTGCTTGAAAAGGGCATTTTTATACTCTTTTCGAAGAAAATAGTAAATTAAGATTAAGACCACCAAAAGTTACTGCCAGTATGCTTAGAATGGAAAAACAAAATGATCTAGCCATGTCCGTCTGTCTGCAAGTATGGGATGTAGTCCCTCAGATTTTGAGCTATTACGATGCAACTATGCACAGACACTTATTATTGAAATGTACAGCACATTGGTCGGAGCCGGCCGGATCGGACCACTATATCTAATAGCTGCCATACAACTCGAAGTCGGTTTTGGCCATATATTCGATCTTTTCAAAGCTTTCACCTTAAATATCCTTGTACACTTGAACATCTTTATAACTCATAAATGTTTAAAATTTCAAATTGATTGACGTATAAATAGCTGCGTTGGCAGAGTGAAAATGGCCTAAAGCTTCGAAAAGAGTATAAAATCTTCGGCACTTCGAAGATAATCCTTCCCAACTTGTTTATTTTTGAAAAAAAAAATATTTGTAAGGAAGAATAGGTAACTTGTTTTGTATTTGTTCTAAGACATTGTATGCAAATAAATTTGATTACAGTTATTTTATATTTGAAAAGAAGAATAAAAAAAAACGAGTGGGAAACGATTATCTTCGGCGTGCCGAAGATTCTATACTCTTTTCCAACCTTTAGGCAATTTTCACTCTGCCAACTTCACCACTGATATTTCAAATATAATAAAAAATCGTTTTATCGCGTGGCATTTATTTTTTTGCTCTAAGAATCGGTATCAAATGAATTTAAATATTTTTTTTTATTATTGAATTCAAGCTATTTGATATAAATTTAATTGGATTTAATAAAATTATTGGAAAAAAAATAAAAAAGCAATAAGTCGCGTCTGGGATTTGAACCATGTTTTCCCCTTTATTTACGCCACCAAACAGTTTTGAAATGCGTTGACAAACTCGATTATACTGATCTTTTCTTTTGCGTTGTATGTGTAATGACCAGTCGCCGCTGAGTTTTGTACCCGCGAGCTTTCGTTTGTCAGCGCCGATTTACCCTTTACGCTACAAGCAGTTCTCATGATCTATGGCAAAATTCCTTGAAGAGCAGACTGTCAAAAGCTATCTTGTTTTGTTTTCCTGCAACCTCGCAAAACTCGCGTTTGTCAACGCAGCACTCAACACTTACACCAAGCTGTTTTAAAAATCGCTGACAAACTCGATTATACTGAGCATTTGTTTTTTCGCGTGGCATTGTTTTTGTTCTGAGACATTGGAAGCAAATTAATTTGATTACAGTTATTTTATATTTGAAAGGAAGAATAAGAAAAAAATGAAAATATATGATCAGCCGTCGCTGAGACTCGTATTTGGGACCTTTCGTTTGTCAGCGCCATGTTACCCCTTACGCCACAAGCAGTTTTGATGATCGATGACAAAATCGCTTGAAGAGCAGACTGACAAAAGCTTGCGCTTGGGTTTGTTTGCTCATATGCATCTGTTTTTCGAAATATTTAATGACGCACATCTTCGCTATTTATGACTCAATCGTTTTGCAATTTTACCCATTGTTGAGTTAGAAGGATGTTCAAGTGTACAAGGAAATTGAAAGCAATTGCTTTGAAACCATCGGATTTATGGCCAAAACCGACTTAGCGTTGTATGGCAGCTATAAGATATAGGCGTCCGATCCGGACGCCACCAACCAATGTGCTGTTTTTTGAATAATAAGTATCTGTACAAAGTTTTATCGCGATAGCTTTGAAAACGTGGGATTTATGACCAAAACCGACATCAAGTTGTATGACAGCTATAAGATATAGTGGTCCGATCCGGCCGGCTCCGACCAATGTGCTGTCCCCTTGAATAATAGGTGTCTGTGCAAAGTTGCATCGCGATAGCTCGAAAACTGAGGGACTAGTTTGCATACATACAGACAGACAGACGTACATGGCTAGATCAATTTGTTTTGTTTTTCTAAGCATACTGGCAGTAACTTTTGGGGGTCTCAGACGCTTCCTTCTATGCGTTACAAACTACAGCACAAACTTAATATACTATTTTCTTCGAAAATAGTATAACAATACAACGCCAAAAAACGATCGAAATATAAAATAGCTTGAATTTAATATTTTAAAAGTACAATTTAAATTCATTTGACCAAAGAAAATAAATTTTACGCGACTAAACGATTTTTTACAGCATATGAAATTTCAGTGGTGCAGTTTGCAGGGTGAAAATTTCCTAAAGGTTCGAAAAGAGTATAAAGTCTTCGGCACGCCGAAGATACTCCTTCCCCACTGGTTTTCTTTGCTGAAAGCAATAATTATTTTGGTAGACAATATTATAGGCTACGTTTAGTAATGTTTTGTTTTACTTTCGGCAGAGATTTATAAGAGGTTTATTTAGCAAATATGTTTGAACTTATGAAAATATTTGGATTTAATTAGCACCTTATACTTTGAGTGGCTTTGGCTAAAAGCTAAAGATCAGTTCAAAGAATTTATGATACAATGTCTCATTTTACAAGTCACCTTCGGCTTAGATGAATGCTTTGTATTCCTCGACTTTCGTGTGCTTTCATATCGAGAAGTCAAGTTCACAATGTACTTCGAGCATCGTATTAGCATTCAAGATAATAATACGTGATCTAATTTTGCCTGTCGTGTGCAGCTCTTGGCCGACATCATTATTAAACAAAACAAATTTGAAGACTTAGCACGCCAACCCAACGACCGAGAAAACTAAAAATCCAGCAGCTGCCAAAGTGAAAGCGACGATGCTACAAATGAAATCCATCAGCAGCTGCGCTCTTTCCCTACCCCCAGTCCGCTATCTGTCCCTGTCTGGTTGATGTTAACGACAATGTTGTGATTCGTGCTGCTGTTGATAACTTTATGCGCCAATATTCTCAGCCAGAAAGCAAAGGGAAATTAGCGCCGTTAAGAAATAAGAGTGGAGGGGGGTGGATGGTGTGGTTGGAGGTGGCGCCACTTTCCCTATAAGCTGCTATTTAATGAGGGAACGCCACTTCAATTGTCGGGGTCATAAGTTGACTTACCATTTTTATGATCAGCTTCCTGTTTGCCAGCCGCCCGCGGTTTGGCTGCGGCCAGCGAGGTTGTGAGCATCAGTATAAGCAGGAAGACGGCAAAAAGCTGTATTAGATGCCCTAGCGCCATGTTGCTCTTAACAACTGCTGTCTGTTTCGTCTACTTCAAATATATTTTTAATTAGCAATTGCAATATACAATTACGTTCGTATTTGGGGTTTGTTGTTGCTTTTGCTGATTAGGTTGCGCTTTTGTTTCGTTTTGTCACTTTTGTTTTGTTAATTTGTTATTGAGCTGTTGAATGCAGCTGCATTTCACTTTCACATTGAACACAAATAAGTTGATAATCAAGCAAAAATGTTTTGCGACAACAACATTAAACACAACGCAGGTAGCAAAGTGAAATTTAACTTTCGTGCATTTAAGTAAACTTTGTGGTGCGGAGCAAGTATTGCAACACA
Organism: Drosophila flavopinicola; assembly: GCA_035042425.1. Lineage (NCBI taxonomy): Eukaryota > Metazoa > Arthropoda > Insecta > Diptera > Drosophilidae > Drosophila > Drosophila flavopinicola. The sequence goes on along the minus strand of JAWNLL010000208.1, from coordinate 93,066 downwards.
CACACAACCACACACATACACTGTGGATAGTTTTAGTGTTGGGTCACGCACTCCTGCTTCCAGTTTTTAATGTTGCTGCTGTTGATGCCAGCGATTCTAAGGTGCGCGTTAAGGCGATAAAAAAAAATTTTTTTAATGCGTTTTGAGCTCCAGTAATAACCAGTACAATAACAATAATAACAACTGACAACTTGCGACAGCTGTTGATTTGTATGCTGTTGCCGTTGTTGATGCCACAACTCTAAAGTCTTGTAACAATACTTTTCTTATTTTTTTAAGACTTTCAATGTTTATTTTTTCTTACTTTTTTTTGTTGAGTAGGTTAGAGTTTCTTATACGGGAACCACACATTAATATATACATATGAATGAATTGTAATTAATTTGCACTTTGTTATATCCCATTTTTTTGAAACTTTTTTCTTTTGTGTTTTAAATCACTTTTCAGTTTCATAATGCGGAAATTCCGCTCAGTTAACAACTTAAAACATTTGAACAAAAAGAAAGCAAAAAAAAAAACGAACCGCGGCGAAAACGCTCGTAATTGCAAGTCGTGGCACGACTTCGTGTTGTATTTAGCTTTCAGCTTCCGCGTATGTAAGTATGCATTTGTATGTTGGCTTTTGTGTTAAATACATGCACCGACACTCACGCAATTTACATTTTCCTATGCACCGACTGGGTGCTTAGGAGGTTGTCGGGTCAGGTATGTCCGTGGGCGGTTTGGTAATCGGGATTAATCGCAGTTGGCAATAAACGAATAAATAGCGAGAAGCGCAATGTTTGCCCAAGCGCTCACTGCGAGCTCCGTCAACTATCTGAGCAGTGCTTAGGCGCCATCGTACACTTTTAAAGTGCTGTAACTACCGAGAGATAAACAGAAAGAGAGATAGAGAGGGAGAGAGAGAGAGATAGAGAGACAGATAGAGGGAGAGACAGAGAGAGAGAGAGAGAGAGAGAAATAAAGATATAAAGAAAAAGAGCGGCAGAGAGAGAGAGAGAGAAAGAGATGGAGCGGGAGATGGAGAAAGAAAAAGATAGAGCAACAGAGCTCAAGAGCGAGCGCAGTAGCGAGCGGAAGCATTCGCAATAGTGACGCTTCATCAGCTGTGCATTAAACCGGTAAGTTTTGTAAATTTTTGGCACAAAGCTTCTGACGCTGCAGTGCAAACTGTTGCTTTTGTTGACGCCAGCACGTGACGCATGCAATTCAGACTTGCCCTTAGTATAAATCTGTTCAGTTGTTAAGTCCAGACTAATAAAACCTAAAAATTACAAGCTCAATTTAATGTGCTGAAGTGTGTAATGCTTAGAAAGAAGCATCGGAGACCCCCAAAAGTATGCTTAGGATGACAAAAAAAATTGGGCTGGCCATGTCAGACTATCTGTCTGTCTCTATGTATGGTAACGAGTCCCTCAGTTTTTGAGCTACCGCAATGAAACTTTCACAGATAACTATTATTTAAAGGGACAGCACGTTGGTCGAAACCGGCCGGATGAGATCACTATGTCTAATAGCTGCCATACAACTGGAAGTGGCCATATATTCCATGTTTTCAATATTCGGTATTCTTATACACATGAACATCCATATTACTCATCAGTGTTTAAAATTGTAAAACTATTGTGACATAAATAGCGAAGATATTCGAAATTAAATATTTTGAATGAACAGGTGTGTTTGATAAAAAGTAAAGTGAAAGTTAGTTTTGAACAGACTGCTCTTTAAGCTAGTTTGTCATCGAATATCAAAACGGTTCGGTGGCATAAATGGTAGTGATGCGCTGCACAAACGTACACGGGTTCAAGTCCCGCTTTTGACATCATTTATTATCAATTATTATACTTATTTTGAAGAAACTAGAAAAATAACTTTGTGCTGAAGTGTGTAATGCATAGAAAGAAGCATTGGAAACTCCCAAAAGTTACCTCTAGGATGCCTAGGATGACAAAATAAATGTATCTGGTCAGGTCCGTCCGTCTGTAAGTATGGATACTAGTCCCTCAGTTTTTTAACTATCGCGATTAAACTTTGCACAGATACTTATTATTCAAAGGGACAGCATATTGGTCGGAACCGGCCAGATCGGACCAATATGTCTCACAGCTGCCATACAATTGGAAGTCGGTTTTGGCTATACGTTCCATGTTTTCAAAATTTTCGCCTTAAATTTCCTTGTACACATGAACATCCTCACAACTCATAAATTTTTACAATTTCAAGAACAGACACCACCTAAAAGAGCAGAGGAATTTCCCCAGCGGGCGGGGCGTATATACACACACGCACAGAAATATTGGCACAGCAAGCACTTCTGACTTTGCTGCTTTGGTGCGATGTTTTGGTGATAATATGTGTATCTAACGCATTTTTTCCATATAAAATGAACAATTTACTACAAAATAAAACTTTTGGTTTTTAAAAAAAAACTTTTTATAATTTTTTTTTATTTTGAATAACTAAGAAATGACAGTTTTTCGCTGCACATAAGTATTGGCCACACTTACTTTTTTAATTGATTTATACATCGGATTTTACAAATCTGGTGGTTTTAATGTCGAAAACAGTTATAACAATCAATAGTTATTCCAAAAAAAATGTGCTATCAGCGAAAAAATAGCGTTCTGTCGAAACAACAGCCGAAACAACCAATTTCGTTGATTTTATACTGAAATGGCACCAAAACAAAAAGAAACGACCGAATCGCAAAGGAATTTTATCTTATATCTGCATAATAAAGGCCAATGACATGCTGATATTGGTGAAATTATGGAAAGAAGGCGTTTTACGATTAGAAGCATCATTAATCGCTTTAAAGGAGCGTCAAGCATCGAGAGCAGAAAACGCACAGGCCGTTTACCGATATGAAACGACCGGTATAATGCTCAAATCGTGCGGGATGTGAAGAAGGACACGAAGATACCGTCCACACAGATTGCTGCAGAGGTCAAGGAGAGATTGGAAAGGACGTGCACCCAATGACCATAAGACGAACACTGCACAATGCGAATTTCAATGCACGTGTTGCAAAGCGGAAGCCTATGGTATCTCCAAACAGCCAGAAGAAGCGTTTGGAGTATAAAAAAGCTTACAAAGGCAAGGCCACCTCATTTTGGGATAAGGTGATATTCTCAGATGAGATCAAATTTAATATTTGACGGTCTGATGGTAGGGTTACTGTATGTCACAAACCAAACACGGCTTTTCAAAAGCAAAACCATGCACCAACAATGAAACACGGCGGCGGTAGACTAATGGTGGGGGGTTACATGTCAGCTTCTGGCGTGGGCGAGTTGGTCTTTATAGACGGCATCATGAACAAGACCGTTTATTTATATATTTTAAGGCAAAGTCTTAAAAAGAGATCCGAAAAGCTAAAACTATCAAGCAAGTTCACGTTTCAGCGCGACAATGATCCGAAGAGTACGGCGCATGATGTGAAAATATGGCTTGCGCACGTCTTGGGCGAGTTGGTCTTTATAGACGGCATCATGAACAAGACCGTTTATTTAGATATTTTAAGGCAAAGTCTTAAAAAGAGATCCGAAAAGCTAAAACTATCAAGCAAGTTCACGTTTCAGCGCGACAATGATCCGAAGAGTACGGCGCATGATGTGAAAATATGGCTTGCGCACGTCTTGCCACATCCACCACAATCACCAGACCTAAATCCCATTGAGCACTTCTGGGAAGAACTCGCCAAAAGGGTCAAAGAACGGGCTTTTTCGACCAAATGGAAGTTAAAATCGGCTTTATTAGAAGAATGTCAAAAATTGGGATGGACGTCACCCGGAAATTGGTCTATTCTATGCCAAGATGCTTGCAAGAGGTCATAGACCAAAAGCGTTTGACACCAAAATATTAAATATGCACAATTTTAACACTTTTTTATGTCTTAAAGTAAGTGTGCCAATACTTATGTGCAGCGAAAAACTGTCATTTCTTAGTTATTCAAAATAAAAAAAATGATAAAAAGGTTTTTTTTAAAAACCAAAAGTTTTATTTTGTAGTAAATTGTTCATTTTATATGGAAAAAATGCGTTAGATACATATATTATCACCAAAACATCGCACCAAAGCAGCAAAGTCAGAAGTGCTTGCTGTGCCAATACTTCTGTGCGTGTGTGTATATACCACTGTGCACACAGCAGAAAAATAACGGCGTAATGGTCAGATGTCAACTTAATTTGTCAGCAAGTGGCTTATCTTTGTCAGCAATGCCATTGGCTTAGCACGTGCACGTATGCGTTTGCGAATATAAAGGGCGACGTCGCAGACAAGCAGCCACTTAATTTTTTAACAGGCATGCATGGAAAACTTCAACAACAACAACAACAACAAAGGAAAGACGGCCGACAGGGTCAAACGACTGCAGGTCCGCTGCCGAGGCGCATACCCGTCGCTTGGCAGGCGGGATCACCAGCAAAGGAACGACGACGTACTACAGATTATTGCATTGCTGATCCACGACAGCAACATTGGGGGATGGCCGCCGACGGTATTACCGCAACTGCCGACGCGGGCGCCTCAGTCGCCGGCAACTACAACGCTGTTGCAGCAACTGCCGACGTTGGAACCGCTATCACCGCCACTGCCGACACCAGTGCCGATGCTGAAGCGGTCGCTGCCATCAGAAAAGCTATCGGCTCTACCGCCTACGTTGTTGCCGCAGCTGCCGACGCTGGCGACGGCACTGCCGAGGTCGTTGCCGAAGCGGTCGCCACGGCTGTAGAAACTACCACCGGTCTCACTACGACGAAAGCGGACACCACTCCATCCCTGGTACCAACAGAATCGAAGCCAAGCACCAACTCCGAGACCATCGAGATCTCATCGGAATCGGAAGAGTAGGAGGAGCCCACCCGACGCGTGGTGCGCACCCAACGGTCCATCATTCGGAACAACCGATGGGTGCACCAGGAAGTGACGGTGGTAGAAAGTCGGTCACCCATTCCTAGTCGCCGAAAAAGATGTGCCCTCCCCGAAATCCAGCACACCACCATCGCGAATAGTCTGCTGGTAGGAGGTTCCCAGCCAGATTGGCCGACCGAACTGGTGAAATAGCTGCCCGGAAATCGGCCCGGTCGGGTGTCGCACATCGTCCGCATAGTAGGACAAAAATATTGGGTGCGAAGCTATACTTTAGGACCTCGAGTATTCACCCGATATACCTAAATAAACACTATGATAAAATGTATATTTATGGTTTCCATGGTGTCGGATTTTTGCAATCGTACGCTTTTGAAGTAAAAAAAACAGGTAACAGGTGGCTTAACGTAGAGCTTTTCAATAGTCCTAAAAAACATGCTAAGCTTGATTTTGGGACATTGTTTGTTTTCAAGATATTTGCAAAAAACCATGATGTTTCGACGGTCCAAAAATAGAAGTGGTTTTCGCTGCTAACAATTCAAGAGCCGGTTTCAGCAAAACCTGAAGCAATATTTCAATGTGATTAATTTTAGAATGTTATGCATTGATTTCACTTGAAAATTCTTTTGATTTTACCCGAAAACTATTATAAATTTTTTTTATATAGAGTTGCAGTCAGTGTCATGATGCGTAGTGTTCGATGCTGATTTTTTCCATTATGATATTATTGTTGTTTCTGTTGCTGTTTAACGAAATTATTTATAGAAAACCTTAATAAAAATGTTTTTTAATCAACAGAATTACAACGAACTTAACAAAAATATGTTGTATGATTAAAATAAACAAGTAAGAGTGCTCTAGTCGGGAGTGCCCGACTACGAGATACCCTGAACCCAGTCCTTACAATCATTCATATTAATCTAAACACACACATGCTGCAGTACAAGCAGTACAAGCAGTGCAAGCGGTCTAAGCAGTTAGCTTGCTTTTCGCTGAGCCCCACATAATGGAAAGTTAAATCTTAAATAACTTCTGTGTTTATCGTCCGATCTTATTGAAATTTTTGGGGCAAACAATTGTCAATAATATGTGTGACCAAACCAAATTGCAAGGTCGTACCTTCAAAAATGCGTTTTTTTAACTTTTGGGGGGTTTGGGGGTGGTATCCAAAAAGTGAAAAATTTGTTCATGTGTATGCTATTCGAGATTATACATGTCAAATTAGGGGCCTCTAGCTCTTATAACTTGTAAGTTATATCCAAAAAACGCTGGTCTAAAATCGAAATTTATCGATAACTTTTGAACGGGACGAGCTATCGATAAATTTTAATAAACTTGATCTGTCCCGGGATTAGGAGAACTTATGTTCCAAATATGAAGTCTCTAGCTCTTGTAGTCTCTGATATCTGTGTGTTCATACAGACAGACAGACGGACAGACGGACAGACGGACAGACAGACGGACATGGCCAGATCGACTCGGCTATTGATACTGATCAATAATATATATACTTTATATGGTCGGAGATGCTTCCTTATGCCTGTTACATACATTTGCACAAACCCATAATACCCTTTTTACCCATTTTTAATGGGTTCAGGGTATAAAAAGTTATATTCTACTGGACAACATTGTTTTGTAAAATCAACTAGGCATGGGAGTATAAATTTGTTAATAAATTTAGTACTTAAGAAATTTATTAACAAACATTTTCACTTATGACAACAATCCAAGCTACACAAGTAAAATTGGACACCTGACGATAGTTAACATTAGCAGTTTCGATCTCACTTTGCCTTGTTAGCCTGAAATCCTTAAAAAAATATATTTAAAAAAAAAAAAGTTTTTCAAAAAATTTCGATTTCACACCTAAGGTCTCGGACGCTCCCAGCTTTATATAAGAGCTAAGATCACAAATCTTCATATTTTTCAGAAAGGTTTTTATACTCTTTTCGAAGAAAATAGTATATTCAGCTTGCGCTGAAGTTTGTAATGCATAAAAGGAAGCATCGGAGACCCCCAAAAGTTACTGCCAGTATGCTTAGGATGACAAAACAAATTGATCTAGCTATGTCCGTCTGTCTGTCTGTATGTATGCAAACTAGTCCCTCAGTTTTGAGCTATTGTGATAAGTCTTTGCACAGAGACTTATCATGGAAATGGACAGCATATTGGTAGGAGCCGGCCGGATCGGACCACTATATCTTATAGGTGCCATACAACTCGAAGTCGGTTTTTGGCCATTTATCCCATGTTTTCAAAGCTATCGTGATGAACCTTTGCACAGATACTAATTATTCAAAGGGACAGCACATTGGTCGGATCCGGCCGGATCGGACCACTATATCTTATAGCTGCCATACAACTAGAAGTCGGTTTTGGCCATAAATTCTATATTTTCAAAGCTATCGCCTTAAATATCCTTGTACACTGTATTGTCCGGCTAGCTTTGCTTGGCACAACATTTTTGTTTGGGAAGAAGGTTGTACCAGCGGGTATGAAAAGCTGTGGTCTCTTAGTCAAGCCCCACGTTGAGCACCAAATTATTGTTTTTCGGGATTTCTACTGTTGGTTAACCCAATCCCTGTCAGCTTCCATACAAGCCATTGGAGCATCAGCTAAGCAGCGGAGCGGGACCCATTGATTCCGAGCTCTAGCGGGATGGGGGGGTTGTTGCTGCCGCCAATGATCGCTAACACACACAATGATATATTATAGAGTCCCTCCTGATACTAATACAAATGGAACATTAATCACTCCACCATCTCAATCTCAATTCACTAAAAAGTTGCACTCTCGCAGTTGTAAACGATTCGGGGAGAGCTTAGATGTTGATCGCCATTCCCTCTTCTTTACCCACCCAACCATGGTCTTTAATATTTATTTGGCTAAAGACCCCATTTTGAAAAATGAATTACTTTAATTACGCTCCCATGTCATTGGAATTAGTAAGACAAGATTATTTCATATTTTCAATCAATATATTCTATCAATGTTGTATGACTATTGGCAAGTATACAGAACTCCATTTGTTTGTTTTATAGTTATAATTACATTTCAAGTGATCTATACAATAGATTCAACTAATACCCTACACAATTGTTTCCGTATTTAATTGGCTTAAATTTCTTAAGGAATGGTCCATTAACAAGGCAATCGTAAATGTTAGACATTGTTATTACTTTTAATTCTGTATTTTGTTTGCTTTGTTGCTTTTATCATTTTAACGGTTTGTTGTCATTATTGATTATCTAGTAAAATCATAGCTAGAGACAACATAGCTGATCCGGAATTTAAAAACTAGGTCAAACAAGAATACTGATAAGCGCACATGTGCAAGAGCACATGCCGAATTTTATGACTTTTATCAGCGGAGGCGCGAGCACCCAAAATTGCACTCTACCAAAGTTTAGGTCGGCACTGCACTTTTGTCATAATTGCACTCTCTTGTTTGATTTTCGTTGAGCTGGTAGTTAGATAAATTGAAGTGACACACAAGACTTACTCACCTGCACCATCCTCGATGAAGGCCTTCATGTTGACGATGTGGTTGCTATATGTAATATTTTTTGTTTTGTTTGGGAAGTTGTAAATATAATTTATCTATCACCTGCTCTTTTTAGAATTTTGTTGTTTGTTTTTATATGTCGGATTTGCTTAGAAAACTCAAAAATGTGCATGCATTTATGATCGCCTTGTTAGAGGGCTGCTTACAATTATAATTTGAATGAACTTATTTGTTTATCGTTTAATTACGTAATCTTAGACTGGTATTGGAATTTCAAATAACTTTTTTTGTAGGTAACTTATATATTTGAGCCCTTAGCTACTTTTTTAAGGAATAGGTAATTTGTATGCATGTATTGCTTTTTCTGAGTATGCGTGCTTGTTTTGTTGTTTTCATTTTTAGTTAATGTTTTTGCATTACAGTCACTGAAAATGTTTGGTTTTTTTCAAATGCTTATTTATTTGTTTTCTTTTCATGGGACAATATGGATCTGGTAGCGCGCGCTTTTCGTACAATGATTGGGATCACAATTTAGATGGATTTGTTTTTCGTAAATTTGACAACTGAGTCACATTGCACTTTTACACACACATGCACAATTATTCTTTTAAGCTGCGTTGGTTAGGTGAGACATTCCTCGGCTATAAGACGTCTGTCAGGTATTTATTTTCTGGTCTGGATCGGCGAAAGCATCACCAAATGCTGCAAATGAAGCCGCAATCTCTTGGTTGCCTGGAATATCCCGGACGGCACAAAAGCCTGAAGGCATGGAAAAAGTTAGATATTCACGCTTTTGCTTTTTCCATGAAAATTACATGAAATTTCTAAAATATTTACCTCAGCTAATCCTTAGCGTTCGTTTTATCCCTTTGGGTTATTATTTAACAACTTTTTGGCCGTGATGGCCTAGAAAAGTTAAGATTGAATTTTTGGTTGAAGAACCACGAGGTTACACAAAGTTACTTTAAACTTTTGGAGAACCAGCTCTTAAGTACTGACTTCGTTGACGACCTCAAATAGAAACAAGTGGGAGAGGCTTATCTTCGAAGATTTTATACTCTTTTCGAACCTTTGCATAATTTTCACTCTGCCATATGAATATGAATTTAAATTTTCTTTTGAAATATTAGATATATTTCCAGTTGTATGGTATGTATATAGTGGTCCGATCCAGTCGGCTCCGATCAATGGGATGTATATTTGAATAATAAGTATCTGTGCAAAGTTTCATCGCGATAGCTTTGAAAACACGGGAGTTATGACCAAAACCGACTTCAAGTAGTATGGCAGCTATAAGATATAGTGGTCCGATCTGGCCGGTTCCGACCGATGTACTGTTTCTTTGAATAATAAGTATATGTGCAAAGTTGTATCGTGATAGCTTTAAAAACATGGGATATCTGGCCAAAACCGACTTCGAGTTGTATGGCAGCTATACGATGTAATGGTCCGATCAGGCCGGCTCCGACCAATGTGCTGTCCCCTTGAATAATAAGTGTCTGTGCAAAGTTGCATCACGATAGCTCAAAAACTGAGGGACTAGTTTGCATACATACAGACAGACAGACAGACGGACATGGCTAGATCAATTTGTTTTGTCATTGTAAGCATACTGGCAGTAACTTTTAGGGGTCTCCGACGCTTCCTTCTATGCGTTACAAACTTCAGCACAAACTTAATATGCTATTTTCTTCGAAAAGAGTATAAATAAGTGGGGAAGGATTATCTTCGGCGTGCCGAAGATTTTATACTCTTTTCGAACCTATAGGCAATTTTCACTCTGCCAACTGCACCACTGAAATTTCATAAGCTGTACAAAATCGTTTTCTCGCGTAACATTTTTTTTTGTTCTAAGAATATTTAATTCATTGCTCCAACCAATTTTATGTCTCTTTGAATAATAAGTATCTGTGCAAAGTTGTATCGCGATAGCTTTAAAAACATGGGAAATATGGCCAAAACCGACTTCGAGTTGTATGGCAGCTATAAGATATAGTGATCCGATCCAGCCAGCTCCAACCAATGTGATGTCTCTTTGAATAATAAGTATCAGTGCAAAGTTTCATCGCGATAGATTCAAAAACATGGGATATATGGCCAAAACCGACTTCGGGTTGTATGGCAGCTATAAGATATAGTGGTCCGATCCGGCCGGCTCCGACCAATGTGCTGTCCCCTAGAATAATAAGTGTCTGTGCAAAGTTTTATCGCGATAGCTCAAAAACTGAGGGACTAGTTTGCATACATACAGACAGACAGACAGACAGACAGACGGACATGGCCAGATCAATTTGTATTGTCATTCTAAGCATACTGCCAGTAACTTTTCGGGGTTTCCGACGCTTCCTTCTATGCGTTACAAACTTCAGGACAAACTTAACATACTATTTTCTTCGAAAAGAGTATAAAGAACGCAAGTACTCGGTGACGAAGATCTCGAAGCAACTAGCGTGCTTACCCACCTCGGTCTAGATCGTTATCGCTAATCAACTCAGACTTTAAGTTTGGGGGCTGCCACTGCATTTTTGCAAGGGTTGTTGTCTTAGCTTAGTTCTGAAGGCGCGTAAGGCCAAATTTTAAAAATAGCAAGTTTCGTAATAACTTACATTTTTAGCTTGTATGGGTCCATTACACCAACCGATAATCTAACGAGCTTCACGAGGCACGATTAGCGGTTATTAGCTCTTTATATCCTTGGCGTGGTAAGTTCTGATTTCATAACCTTGCAGATTTTCTAGTTTGTAATATGCATTGCCCAATTTCCGTTTAACCCTACATTTCGTAAAAAGAGGTCCCAGTTTCTTATTGAAGTTTTGACTAAAGTTACTTGGCTGAAAATTTCTTTTAAACACTTCTTGACCTTCCTTGAACGATACAGGTTTAGACCGAAGGTTGTACTGAATAGCATTTCGTTCATACGCCGTTCGACTATTTTTCGTTTTGTCTTGCCTTAGTAAGGATAACTGATCGGATCGCTGCAATATGGGTGATTCTTCTAACAATGATAATCTGTTGAGCAACTTGTAGTCATCTCCGTGATTAATCATGTTAAACCCAAATAACGCTTTATACGGAGAACAACCGATCGATTGATGCAGAGAAGAGCGTAACGCAGAAGATATACTACACAGCTGCTGATCCCATTCTGTTTGATCTAATCTAAGATAGGAACGTATTGCAGCAATCAAGGATCGATTTACTCTTTCGACCGCATTGCTTTGGGGTGAATATAAGGCTGTAACCATGTGTTTGATGCCGAATTTTGTTAGTAATGCTGCAAATTCGTTGGATTTGAATTGAGATCCATTGTCACTTATAATCGACTCAGGAACTCCATATTCTGAAAAAATACGCTGACACAAAAACTCAATTATCGCTGCTGTAGTGAATTTTTTTAAGGGACAGAGCCAATGATACCGACTGAAATGGTCAAGAACAATAAGTAGACCAATATGTCCCTTTTTACTACGTGGATACGGACCTAACATGTCGATGTAGAGTCGTTGTAATGGTCTACAGGACACGCTCTGTTCACCCATCGATGGACGTAATGGTCGATTGGGTGCTTTTGTTTTCTTAAACACTTCACACTTTCGCACATATTCTCGAACTTGCTTAGACAACCCTGGCCAGAAAAAATATCTACGTAAACGCTCAATCGTTTTTTGCATACCTCCGTGTGCTGATACAACACTATCATGCGCTTGACGGATTACTGATTTGCGTAATGTTTCTGGAACCCATAATTTCCAACTATCAGATTCTTGAGCTGCATTTCCTGAAGGATGTTCGGTGCGAATATATACAAATTTATCGGCAATACGTAAGTCAGGAAACTTTTCAGTGTTCGCCCCTATTCTAGCTTTTAACTCGATGTATTCAAGATCTGTAAACGCAGGTGATTCTAAATCAATTTCAGGCCCAATTAGTTCAATACTATCAATGTCATCGTCACACATCCTGGACAACGCATCTGGCACTATATGGTCTTTGCCTTTGCGATGAGAAATTGTGAATTTAAATGCCTGTAACCGAAAAATCCAACGAGCTAACCTACCTGATACATTTTCCTGTCCCATGAGCCATACTAAGCTTGAATGGTCGGTCACCACTTCAAATTATTGCATTTCTAGATAACAATGGAACTTTTCGACTGCCAAAATTACTGCCAGGCACTCGCGTTCGGTAACACTATAGTTTCTTTGTGCTTTCGATAATTTCTTGGACATAAATGCTATAGGCATTTCTTCTTTATCATCGGACAACTGAACGAGCACGGCTCCAATGCCAAAATCGCTGGCATCGCAGTGTACAAAAAATTGTTTATCAAAATTCGGGTTTTTAAGTACGGGGCTGTGAAAGGAAGTGTCTTTAACTTTTCCATCGATGCCTGTGCGTCAAATGACCATTTAAGACATTTCTTGGTCGACAGAACTTCCGTAATAGGGAAAGTAATGGTTGCGAAATCCTGGATATAACGTCTATACCAACCACATACTCCTAAAAAGCCTCGAACTTGCTTAATGTTCTTGGGAGTGGGCCAGTTTAATATACAAGAAATTTTATCTGGGTCCGTAGCGATACCACCATTTCCAATTACAAAACCTAAGTATTTACCTTTTGTCACACAGAACTTGCTTTTTGAGACATTCAGCGTAAGATTTGCTTTTCGAAATTGATCAGCAATTCTAACTAACACAGCTATATGACATGCAAAATCTTCTGATACGATAAAGAGGTCATCTAAATATCCAAACACGCAGTGACGCAAATCTTCTGGAATTAAGGAATCCATAAGGCGACACATGGTTGACGGAGCATTACAAAGACCAAAAGGTATTACCGTAAATTGGTAAAGCGATTTGCCGGGGACGGTAAAAGCTGTCAAAGGCTTTGCTTCCTCAGTTAACTCAATCTGCCAATATGCATCTTTGAGATCTAATTTTGAAATGAAGTTAGCTTTTGGTAAACGAGCGAATATGCCATCGATGCTTTGTTGCGGATATGCATCCTTTTTAGTTGCATCATTTAGTTTCCGTGCATCCAAGCACAATCGGTCTTTATTTGGCTTCACCACTAATCGAATTGGAGAGCTCCATGCACTTTGGGAAGGTTATATTTCACCTAAGTGTATCATTCGGTCAATTTCTTTGTACATTAGTTTTTCAACGGCTGGGCTCACCGGGTAGTGCCTCTGTTTTATGGCTCTGCCATCTGCAATATCAATGTGATGTTTTATTTCCCCAGTACGCCCTAGTCCTTGCTTCTCAAAGCTAGGAAACAATTCCTTAAGTTGCAGGTCAGATAAAGGATATTGTTCTGCTTGACTCAAAGGATCATTATGCGTGTTTTCTAAACCACTAATGATTCCGGGTGCTAATCCAAATATACGCCAAAAATCAATACCTAGAATCAATCTTTGAGCGATAGACGGAATAACGTACAATTCTATGGCTTCCTCCTTTTCTTTATATTTCATACGAACTTTTAGAATACCAAGTACCGGATGGGGCCTAGCATCGGCTGTTCGCACTTTAGATTTTATTGACTTAAAATTTGGTAACTCCGAAAGTTTTTCTAGAGCTAAAGTTGAACCTAGACAACTAACATTTGCTCCAGTGTCGAGCAATCCTAATTCTAAAAAATTCATAAACGAAACCTTAGCGTAACTTCGTCTATCAATATTACTTTGAAAAATTGTAGATACTATTAACTTTTTCTTATCATTAAGCCTACAAAAATACTTTCGAATACGTAGAGTATTTCTCCGGACTTTGTTCATATGGCCCGCAAATATTCGATCTCTTACCACATAATAATTTTGTAATCTCTCATGATAAGGTAACCACTTAAATTTTCCTGTATGGTCGCTTTTCTCTTGGACCGTTCCCTCCAAGTTCTTTGAAATTTTACTTGCTAATTTTTGGGGGAGTTTGAATTCTGGGGCACCCTCCCGTGATTGGATGACCCCGCCTGCAGGTTTTCCGATCTACGCTTGCAGATATGACAATTTGGCTTATAAATTTGTGGAGCTCCACAACCATAACAAAAACTCGTCTTTCCGCCAAACAATTTTTCCATACATGACCGGTTGCTTCACAATTCCAACACAATGAGGCTACGCGACTTATTATCGCAATTTCGTCTTCTTCTGCTTCGTTTAAATTTTCTTCCGCTTGGTCCTTATCCAAAGCGTATACCCGATATGATCCTGAATCTTTAGGTTTTACTGTCACTACGCGCGAAGGACTTACTTGTTTCAGAAAATTCTCACGCTTTTGAACCAAACGACGCAACTCAGATATAGATGAAACTTTCTCAAATAAGAGTCTATCCTTCATCTCAGTAATTAAATTCCCCTGCATCATTTCGACGAGCTCATCTTCTGCAAAACTAATAGATAACTTGCATACACTCTCATAGAAGGAATCAAATGATTATCCAGCTTTTTGCGTGCGGGCTTTGTCGATATTGCTCACGCAGAGCTATACAAAACTCATTCCAATTGAATTTCTTAATTTGCTTATGGTATCTCCAAAACCAACTGCTGGCCTTGCCTACCAAAAGCTGATGAATGTTTGTGCTTAAAATCTCGAAATTTCCATCCAGATTTTCTACTGCTAATGTTTTTACTCGGTATAAGAATTCTTCTACTGACAAACCTTCTGGAGTGCCATCAAATCGAATTCCCCATTTTTGCAGTATATCGGAAATTTTATGAGCCCCTATAGCCTGATTTAAGTTTGAGGACCTTGAACTTCTCTGACTCATAAAAGTTTCTCCTGCTATTTCTGCCCCTTGTGCAGCATTCGGCATGCCTGCCCCAGTCATTGAAGCTAAAACTCGAGTTACTGTCTCATTGACGATCGACTCAATGTCAGCTCTCTGTATGCTGTTGTCTTGTCGGGCGATTTGGCTCCTTGCTTATTACTAAAAGGAGTATTAGCAGTGGTCTTTTTTTTTTTTTTTTTTTTAATTAGTTTCCTTTGACAATGGGAGACATAAGTAAAAATAATTCTTACTGTTCACAACTTTGAGTGGAGGATATATTAAATTGGGCTATTGATACTAATCATAATTCTCTTAGTCACTACGAGCAACTAAAGCGTTCCGCCTTGATATTCCACGGACAGCGATACAAATAGGCATATACACTGTATTCCAGCAGAACACCAATACGTAAACCTTTTAGCAGTGTAGATCCTAATAATACTAAAGTCATAAAATAAAGTAAGTTCTCTCAATCGCTGTGATGTAAAATACTAATTAAATATCGATAATCTCGGTCGAGCGTGTTCAATAGCTCAAACACTCGAATTACAAAGATGTATACCAATAAATACTCAACTGTTCACTTCTCTTTAAAGAACTCCCGTATTATTTCATTCGAAGACAAATGAGCTTTTTATTATTTTTTTTTATTAGCTGTGTTTACTGTTGACGTGAGCTTTTATGATATGCATTAAGTCCACCTTAGAGCATATTCATACTCTCACTACAACATTTCGTTTTAGATGAATAATAAACATCCAAGTAAAAGCTTTAAAATTTTTTACTTCGGTCTAGTTATTTCAACAGTCGCTAAAATATTAGAATTCCATAAGTAACTTTTAACACATTTTACCTGATTCGTTTCTTTTTATACAGCTTATCTCGTTTTGGACACAAACAAAGGTACTGAAATAGTCGCTAAGCTCTATAGGGTATTTCCTGTTTTCAGATTCCTTTTCTTATTAATGCAAGCCCTGTTTATGCTTTAACTTTTATAACAAACTCTTGTTTATGCCCCACGTTGGGCGCCAAATTATTGTATTGTCCGGCTAGCTTTGCTTGGCACAACATTTTTGTTTGGGAAGAAGGTTGTACCAGCGGGTATGAAAAGCTGTGGTCTCTTAGTCAAGCCCCACGTCGAGCACCAAATTATTGTTTTTCGGGATTTCTACTGTTGGTTAACCCAATCCCTGTCAGCTTCCAAACAAGCAATTGGAGCATCAGCTAAGCAGCGGAGCGGGACCCATTGATTCCGAGCTCTAGCGGGATGGGGGGGTTGTTGCTGCCGCCAATGATCGCTAACACACAGAACGATTTATTATAGAGTCCCTCCTGATACTGATACAAATGGAACATTAATTTCCACTAACTTACGCAAATTACTCACTCCACCATCTCAATCTCAATTCACTAAAAAGTTGCACTCTCGCAGTTGTAAACGATTCGGGGAGAGCTTAGATGTTGATCGCCATTCCCTCTTCTTTACCCACCCAACCATGGTCTTTAATATTTATTTGGCTGAAGAATGAATTACTTTTAATTACGCTCCCATTGGAATTAGTAAGGCAAGATTATTTCATATTTTCAATCAATATATTCTATCAATGTTGTATGACTATTGGCAAGTATACAGAACTCCATTTGTTTTTTTTATAGTTATAATTACATTTCAAGTGATCTATACAATAGATTCAACTAATAACCTACACAATTGTTTCCGTATTTAATTGGTTTAAATTTCTTAAGGAATGGTCCATTAACAAGGCAATCGTAAATGTTAGACATTGTTATTACTTTTAATTCTGTATTTTGTTTGCATTGTTGCTTTTATCATTTTAACGTTGGGTTGACATTATTGATTATCTAGTAAAATCATAGCTAGAGACAACATAGCTGATCCGGAATTTAAAAATGCGATTGAAAGAAGACAAGACAACTAGTTTTTATGACTTTTATCAGCGGAGGCGCGAGCACCCAAAATTGCACTCTACCAAAGCTTAGGTCGGCACTGCACTTTTGTCATAATTGCACTCTCTTGTTTGATTTTCGTTGAGCTGGTAGTTAGATAAATTGAAGTGACACACAAGACTTACTCACCTGCACCATCCTCGATGAAGGCCTTCACGTTGACGATGTGGTTGCTATATGTAATATCTTTTGTTTTGTTTGGGAATTTGTAAATATAATTTGTTTTTAAATGTCGGATTTGCTTAGAAAACTCAAAAATGTGCATGCATTTATGATCGCCTTGTTAGAGGGCTGCTTACAATTATAATTTGAATGAACTTATTTGTTTATCGTTTAATTACGTTATCTTAGACTGGTATTGGAATTTCAAATACCTTTTTTTGAAGGTAACATATATAATTGATCCATTATCGATTTTTTTTTAAGGAATAGGTAATTTGTATGCATGTATTGTTTTTTTCTGAGTATGCTTGTGCTTGTTTTGTTGTTTTCATTTTTAGTTAATGTTTTTGCATTACAGTCACTTAAAATGTTTGGTTTTTTTCAAATGTAACCTGCGTGCTAGGCTTTTACGCAGGTCCACATGGGTAACCCTAAGGGGTCTTTGAGAGCTTATTTATTTGTTTTCTTTTCATGGGACAATATGGATCTGGTAGCGTGCGCTTTTCGTACACTGACTGGGAACACAATTTAGATGGTTTTGTTTTTCTTAAATTTGACAACTGAGTCACATTGCACTTTTACACACACATGCACAATTATTCTTTTAATCTGCGTTGGTTAGGTGAGACATTCCTCGGCTATAAGACGTCTGTCAGGTATTTATTTTCTGGTCTGGATCGGCGAAAGCATCACCAAATGGTGCAAATGAAGCCGCAATCTCTTGGTTGCCTAGAATATCCCGGACGGCACAAAAGCCTGAAGACATGGAAAAAATTAGATATTCACGCTTTTGCTTTTTCCATGCAAATAACATGGAATTTCTGAAATATTTACCTCAGCTAATCCTTAGCGTTCGTTTTATCCGTTTGGGTTATTATTTAATAACTTTTTGGCCGTGATGGCTTAGAAAAGTTAAGATTAAATTTTTGGTTGAAGAACCACGAGGTTACACAAAGTTACTTTAAACTTTTGGAGAACCAGCTCTTAAGTACTGACTTCGTTGACGACCTCAAATTGAAAAGAGCGCAAGTAATCGGTGACGAAGATCTCGAAGCAACTAGCGTGCTTACCCACCTCGGTCTAGATCGTTATCGCTAATCAACTCAGACTTTAAGTTTGGGGGCTGCCACTGCATTTTTGCAAGGGTTGTTGTCTTAGCTTAGTTCTGAAGGCGCGTAAGGCCAAATTTTAAAAATAGCAAGTTTCGTAATAACTTACATTTTTAGCTTGTATGGGTCCATTACACCAACCGATAATCTAACGAGCTTCACGAGGCACGATTAGCGGTTATTAGCTCTTTATATCCTTGGCGTGGTAAGTTCTGATTTCATAACCTTGCAGATTTTCTAGTTTGTAATATGCATTGCCCAATTTCCGTTTAACCCTACATTTCGTAAAAAGAGGTCCCAGTTTCTTATTGAAGTTTTGACTAAAGTTACTTGGCTGAAAATTTCTTTTAAACACTTCTTGACCTTCCTTGAACGATACAGGTTTAGACCGAAGGTTGTACTGAATAGCATTTCGTTCATACGCCGTTCGACTATTTTTCGTTTTGTCTTGCCTTAGTAAGGATAACTGATCGGATCGCTGCAATATGGGTGATTCTTCTAACAATGATAATCTGTTGAGCAACTTGTAGTCATCTCCGTGATTAATCATGTTAAACCCAAATAACGCTTTATACGGAGAACAACCGATCGATTGATGCAGAGAAGAGCGTAACGCAGAAGATATACTACACAGCTGCTGATCCCATTCTGTTTGATCTAATCTAAGATAGGAACGTATTGCAGTAATCAAGGATCGATTTACTCTTTCGACCGCATTGCTTTGGGGTGAATATAAGGCTGTAACCATGTGTTTGATGCCGAATTTTGTTAGTAATGCTGCAAATTCGTTGGATTTGAATTGAGATCCATTGTCACTTATAATCGACTCAGGAACTCCATATTCTGAAAAAATACGCTGACACAAAAACTCAATTATCGCTGCTGTAGTGAATTTTTTTAAGGGACAGAGCCAATGATACCGACTGAAATGGTCAAGAACAATAAGTAGACCAATATGTCCCTTTTTACTACGTGGATACGGACCTAACATGTCGATGTAGAGTCGTTGTAATGGTCTACAGGACACGCTCTGTTCACCCATCGATGGACGTAATGGTCGATTGGGTGCTTTTGTTTTCTTAAACACTTCACACTTTCGCACATATTCTCGAACTTGCTTAGACAACCCTGGCCAGAAAAAATATCTACGTAAACGCTCAATCGTTTTTTGCATACCTCCGTGTGCTGATACAACACTATCATGCGCTTGACGGATTACTGATTTGCGTAATGTTTCTGGAACCCATAATTTCCAACTATCAGATTCTTGAGCTGCATTTCCTGAAGGATGTTCGGTGCGAATATATACAAATTTATCGGCAATACGTAAGTCAGGAAACTTTTCAGTGTTCGCCCCTATTCTAGCTTTTAACTCGATGTATTCAAGATCTGTAAACGCAGGTGATTCTAAATCAATTTCAGGCCCAATTAGTTCAATACTATCAATGTCATCGTCACACATCCTGGACAACGCATCTGGCACTATATGGTCTTTGCCTTTGCGATGAGAAATTGTGAATTTAAATGCCTGTAACCGAAAAATCCAACGAGCTAACCTACCTGATACATTTTCCTGTCCCATGAGCCATACTAAGCTTGAATGGTCGGTCACCACTTCAAATTATTGCATTTCTAGATAACAATGGAACTTTTCGACTGCCAAAATTACTGCCAGGCACTCGCGTTCGGTAACACTATAGTTTCTTTGTGCTTTCGATAATTTCTTGGACATAAATGCTATAGGCATTTCTTCTTTATCATCGGACAACTGAACGAGCACGGCTCCAATGCCAAAATCGCTGGCATCGCAGTGTACAAAAAATTGTTTATCAAAATTCGGGTTTTTAAGTACGGGGCTGTGAAAGGAAGTGTCTTTAACTTTTCCATCGATGCCTGTGCGTCAAATGACCATTTAAAACATTTCTTGGTCGACAGAACTTCCGTAATAGGGAAAGTAATGGTTGCGAAATCCTGGATATAACGTCTATACCAACCACATACTCCTAAAAAGCCTCGAACTTGCTTAATGTTCTTGGGAGTGGGCCAGTTTAATATACAAGAAATTTTATCTGGGTCCGTAGCGATACCACCATTTCCAATTACAAAACCTAAGTATTTACCTTTTGTCACACAGAACTTGCTTTTTGAGACATTCAGCGTAAGATTTGCTTTTCGAAATTGATCAGCAATTCTAACTAACACAGCTATATGACATGCAAAATCTTCTGATACGATACAGAGGTCATCTAAATATCCAAACACGCAGTGACGCAAATCTTCTGGAATTAAGGAATCCATAAGGCGACACATGGTTGACGGAGCATTACAAAGACCAAAAGGTATTACCGTAAATTGGTAAAGCGATTTGCCGGGGACGGTAAAAGCTGTCAAAGGCTTTGCTTCCTCAGTTAACTCAATCTGCCAATATGCATCTTTGAGATCCAATTTTGAAATTAAGTTAGCTTTTGGTAGACGAGCGAATATGCCATCGATGCTTTGTTGCGGATATGCATCCTTTTTAGTTGCATCATTTAGTTTCCGTGCATCCAAGCACAATCGGTCTTTATTTGGCTTCACCACTAATCGAATTGGAGAGCTCCATGCACTTTGGGAAGGTTATATTTCACCTAAGTGTATCATTCGGTCAATTTCTTTGTACATTAGTTTTTCAACGGCTGGGCTCACCGGGTAGTGCCTCTGTTTTATGGCTCTGCCATCTGCAATATCAATGTGATGTTTTATTTCCCCAGTACGCCCTAGTCCTTGCTTCTCAAAGCTAGGAAACAATTCCTTAAGTTGCAGGTCAGATAAAGGATATTGTTCTGCTTGACTCAAAGGATCATTATGCGTGTTTTCTAAACCACTAATGATTCCGGGTGCTAATCCAAATATACGCCAAAAATCAATACCTAGAATCAATCTTTGAGCGATAGACGGAATAACGTACAATTCTATGGCTTCCTCCTTTTCTTTATATTTCATACGAACTTTTAGAATACCAAGTACCGGATGGGGCCTAGCATCGGCTGTTCGCACTTTAGATTTTATTGACTTAAAATTTGGTAACTCCGAAAGTTTTTCTAGAGCTAAAGTTGAACCTAGACAACTAACATTTGCTCCAGTGTCGAGCAATCCTAATTCTAAAAAATTCATAAACGAAACCTTAGCGTAACTTCGTCTATCAATATTACTTTGAAAAATTGTAGATACTATTAACTTTTTCTTATCATTAAGCCTACAAAAATACTTTCGAATACGTAGAGTATTTCTCCGGACTTTGTTCATATGGCCCGCAAATATTCGATCTCTTACCACATAATAATTTTGTAATCTCTCATGATAAGGTAACCACTTAAATTTTCCTGTATGGTCGCTTTTCTCTTGGACCGTTCCCTCCAAGTTCTTTGAAATTTTACTTGCTAATTTTTGGGGGAGTTTGAATTCTGGGGCACCCTCCCGTGATTGGATGACCCCGCCTGCAGGTTTTCCGATCTACGCTTGCAGATATGACAATTTGGCTTATAAATTTGTGGAGCTCCACAACCATAACAAAAACTCGTCTTTCCGCCAAACAATTTTTCCATACATTGCTTCACAATTCCAACACAATGAGGCTACGCGACTTATTATCGCAATTTCGTCTTCTTCTGCTTCGTTTAAATTTTCTTCCGCTTGGTCCTTATCCAAAGCGTATACCCGATATGATCCTGAATCTTTAGGTTTTACTGTCACTACGCGCGAAGGACTTACTTGTTTCAGAAAATTCTCACGCTTTTGAACCAAACGACGCAACTCAGATATAGATGAAACTTTCTCAAATAAGAGTCTATCCTTCATCTCAGTAATTAAATTCCCCTGCATCATTTCGACGAGCTCATCTTCTGCAAAACTAATAGATAACTTGCATACACTCTCATAGAAGGAATCAAATGATTATCCAGCTTTTTGCGTGCGGGCTTTGTCGATATTGCTCACGCAGAGCTATACAAAACTCATTCCAATTGAATTTCTTAATTTGCTTATGGTATCTCCAAAACCAACTGCTGGCCTTGCCTACCAAAAGCTGATGAATGTTTGTGCTTAAAATCTCGAAATTTCCATCCAGATTTTCTACTGCTAATGTTTTTACTCGGTATAAGAATTCTTCTACTGACAAACCTTCTGGAGTGCCATCAAATCGAATTCCCCATTTTTGCAGTATATCGGAAATTTTATGAGCCCCTATAGCCTGATTTAAGTTTGAGGACCTTGAACTTCTCTGACTCATAAAAGTTTCTCCTGCTATTTCTGCCCCTTGTGCAGCATTCGGCATGCCTGCCCCAGTCATTGAAGCTAAAACTCGAGTTACTGTCTCATTGACGATCGACTCAATGTCAGCTCTCTGTATGCTGTTGTCTTGTCGGGCGATTTGGCTCCTTGCTTATTACTAAAAGGAGTATTAGCAGTGGTCTTTTTTTTTTTTTTTTTTTTTAATTAGTTTCCTCTGACAATGGGAGACATAAGTAAAAATAATTCTTACTGTTCACAACTTTGAGTGGAGGATATATTAAATTGGGCTATTGATACTAATCATAATTCTCTTAGTCACTACGAGCAACTAAAGCGTTCCGCCTTGATATTCCACGGACAGCGATACAAATAGGCATATACACTGTATTCCAGCAGAACACCAATACGTAAACCTTTTAGCAGTGTAGATCCTAATAATACTAAAGTCATAAAATAAAGTAAGTTCTCTCAATCGCTGTGATGTAAAATACTAATTAAATATCGATAATCTCGGTCGAGCGTGTTCAATAGCTCAAACACTCGAATTACAAAGATGTATACCAATAAATACTCAACTGTTCACTTCTCTTTAAAGAACTCCCGTATTATTTCATTCGAAGACAAATGAGCTTTTTATTATTTTTTTTTATTAGCTGTGTTTACTGTTGACGTGAGCTTTTATGATATGCATTAAGTCCACCTTAGAGCATATTCATACTCTCACTACAACATTTCGTTTTAGATGAATAATAAACATCCAAGTAAAAGCTTTAAAATTTTTTACTTCGGTCTAGTTATTTCAACAGTCGCTAAAATATTAGAATTCCATAA
Organism: Drosophila flavopinicola; assembly: GCA_035042425.1. Taxonomy (NCBI): domain Eukaryota; kingdom Metazoa; phylum Arthropoda; class Insecta; order Diptera; family Drosophilidae; genus Drosophila; species Drosophila flavopinicola. The sequence continues at coordinate 69,579 of JAWNLL010000208.1, read as the reverse complement.
GTAACTTTTAACACATTTTACCTGATTCGTTTCTTTTTATACAGCTTATCTCGTTTTGGACACAAACAAAGGTACTGAAATAGTCGCTAAGCTCTATAGGGTATTTCCTGTTTTCAGATTCCTTTTCTTATTAATGCAAGCCCTGTTTATGCTTTAACTTTTATAACAAACTCTTGTTAATGCCCCACGTTGGGCGCCAAATTATTGTATTGTCCGGCTAGCTTTGCTTGGCACAACATTTTTGTTTGGGAAGAAGGTTGTACCAGCGGGTATGAAAAGCTGTGGTCTCTTAGTCAAGCCCCACGTCGAGCACCAAATTATTGTTTTTCGGGATTTCTACTGTTGGTTAACCCAATCCCTGTCAGCTTCCAAACAAGCAATTGGAGCATCAGCTAAGCAGCGGAGCGGGACCCATTGATTCCGAGCTCTAGCGGGATGGGGGGGTTGTTGCTGCCGCCAATGATCGCTAACACACAGAACGATTTATTATAGAGTCCCTCCTGATACTGATACAAATGGAACATTAATTTCCACTAACTTACGCAAATTACTCACTCCACCATCTCAATCTCAATTCACTAAAAAGTTGCACTCTCGCAGTTGTAAACGATTCGGGGAGAGCTTAGATGTTGATCGCCATTCCCTCTTCTTTACCCACCCAACCATGGTCTTTAATATTTATTTGGCTGAAGAATGAATTACTTTTAATTACGCTCCCATTGGAATTAGTAAGGCAAGATTATTTCATATTTTCAATCAATATATTCTATCAATGTTGTATGACTATTGGCAAGTATACAGAACTCCATTTGTTTTTTTTATAGTTATAATTACATTTCAAGTGATCTATACAATAGATTCAACTAATAACCTACACAATTGTTTCCGTATTTAATTGGTTTAAATTTCTTAAGGAATGGTCCATTAACAAGGCAATCGTAAATGTTAGACATTGTTATTACTTTTAATTCTGTATTTTGTTTGCATTGTTGCTTTTATCATTTTAACGTTGGGTTGACATTATTGATTATCTAGTAAAATCATAGCTAGAGACAACATAGCTGATCCGGAATTTAAAAATGCGATTGAAAGAAGACAAGACAACTAGTTTTTATGACTTTTATCAGCGGAGGCGCGAGCACCCAAAATTGCACTCTACCAAAGCTTAGGTCGGCACTGCACTTTTGTCATAATTGCACTCTCTTGTTTGATTTTCGTTGAGCTGGTAGTTAGATAAATTGAAGTGACACACAAGACTTACTCACCTGCACCATCCTCGATGAAGGCCTTCACGTTGACGATGTGGTTGCTATATGTAATATCTTTTGTTTTGTTTGGGAATTTGTAAATATAATTTGTTTTTAAATGTCGGATTTGCTTAGAAAACTCAAAAATGTGCATGCATTTATGATCGCCTTGTTAGAGGGCTGCTTACAATTATAATTTGAATGAACTTATTTGTTTATCGTTTAATTACGTTATCTTAGACTGGTATTGGAATTCAAATAACTTTTTTTGTAGGTAACTTATATATTTGAACCCTTAGCTACTTTTTTAAGGAATAGTTAATTTGTATGCATGTATTGCTTTTTCTGAGTATGCGTGCTTGTTTTGTTGTTTTCATTTTTAGTTAATGTTTTTGCATTATAGTCACTTAAAGTGTTTGGTTTTTTTCAAATGTAACTTGCGTGCTAGGCTTTTACGCAGGTCCACATGGGTAACCCTAAGGGGTCTTTGAGAGCTTATTTATTTGTTTTCTTTTCATGGGACAATATGGATCTGGTAGCGTGCGCTTTTCGTACACTGATTGGGATCACAATTTAGATGGATTCGTTTTTCTTAAATTTGACAACTGAGTCACATTGCACTTTTACACACACATGCACAATTATTCTTTTAAGCTGCGTTGGTTAGGTGAGACATTCCTCGGCTATAAGACGTCTGTCAGGTATTTATTTTCTGGTCTGGATCGGCGAAAGTATCACCAAATGCTGCAAATGAAGCCGCAATCTCTTGGTTGCCTGGAATATCCCGGACGGCACAAAAGCCTGAAGACATGGAAAAAATTAGATATTCACGCTTTTGCTTTTTCCATGCAAATTACACGGAATTTCTAAAATATTTACCTCAGCTAATCCTTAGCGTTCGTTTTATCCGTTTGGGTTATTATTTAACAACTTTTTGGACGTGATGTCTTAGAAAAGTTAAGATTAAATTTTTGGTTGAAGAACCACGAGGTTACACAAAGTTACTTTAAACTTTTGGAGAACCAGCTCTTAAGTACTGACTTCGTTGACGACCTCAAACTCATTAATGTTGAAAAATTCAAATTGATTGACGTATAAATAGCAAAGCTATGCGTCATTAAATATTTCGGTGGTGCAGTTGCCGGAGTGAAAATTGCCTAAAGGTTCGAAAAGAGTATAAAATCTTCGGTACGTCGAAGATAATCCTTCACCACTTGTTATACTCTTTTCTAAGAAAATAGTATATTAAGCTTGTGCTGAAGTTTGTAACGCATAGAAGGAAGCGTCGGAGAACCCCAAAAGTTACTGTCAGTATGCTTAGACTGACAAAACAAATTGATCTAGCCATGTCCGTCTGTCTGTCTGTCTGTATGTATGCAAACTAGTCCCTCAGTTTTTGAGCTATCACGATGCAACTTTGCACATACACTTATTATTCAAAGGGACAGCACATTGGTCGGAGCCGGCCGGAACGTACCACTATATCTTTTAGTTGCTATGCAACTCTAAGTCGGTTTTGGCCATAAATCCGATGTTTTCAAAGCAATTTCTTTCCATTTTCTTGTACACTGGTACATCCTTATAACTCATCAATGGGTAAAATCGCAAATCGATTGAGTCATAAACAGCGAAGATATGCGTCATTAAATATTTTGAAAGAACAGGTGCATATGAGCGAACAAAGTCAAGCCAAGTAAGCTTTTGACAGTCTGGTAAAGTGACGGGCTGACAAACGAAAGCTCGCTGGAATGAAACTCAGCAGCGGCTGGTCATTACACATACAACGCAAAAGAAAAGATCAGTATAATCGAGTTTGTCAGCGCCTTTTTAAAACTGCTTAGTGGCGTAAGTATTAGAGTGCTGTGCTGACAATATGTCAATATCGAATAATTTGTATGTGGATGATTTGATATTGGGCAAAAATACTGTGGAAGAATTGCGAATTCTGCAAAAGGAGGTAATCAAATTGTGACAAAGTCTGTTGAGGAGTTAGATTCAATTCGCATACCTCGTTACGTTGGCTTCGCAAAAGGCATAAAATGTCGAATTAGAGGATTGGCTGACGTATCGACGAGGCCATACGGCTGGTGATTCTACGTTCGAATCGAACATGACCATGACACATCACCATGCACAGTGCAGTTTTTGACCGTTTGGAGCTTTGCGTTGTACAGCTGGTGGTTTCTTGTGAGAGAAGGCTAGGCAAGATAGAAGGCTAGACACGGTAAGATTTGCCACCTTGAGGTTGCTCCACGACTGAATTAACAGAATCCCCCTGGTTCAATTGATCGCGGCCGATCGTGTATGAAGGTTATCTGCGTCACACGTCGCTTGTGCCACCGGTAGCTAAGCTGGAATCGTTCCCAATTGTTGTTCATTTGTCGCAGCAGTCAGCGTTCGCAGAAGAAATCGAGAAGCCAGAGAAATCGGCAATTACATAGTTATTATATCAGTCGTTATATCCATTTCTCTAGCCCTATCAAAGTGGAAAGCAAACTTTAAGATTGCTGTGTGTTGGATGCCGTATGCTTTTGCCAAAATGATGTCAGTTTAGCAGTTTTAATCTGCAGTTTTTGCACCAAAACAATTGCCAACAAATTTGGCTTGTTAATACTCGACAGGCTTACAGGCTTACGACATTTACTTGTCGGAACAACGCTCGTAGGGCTTCCATTCGCGTCAAAAAATCCCGTTCCAGAAAGCAAGTTGTCGTACAAGCAGCGGTTCTGCAACATCATCGTCGCTCATGAGCGGATTGTGGAACTTGGAGAGGTGAGGACAAACACGCGGAATTACAAATCTTTGAAGCCCATTGGCATTCAACGCGGACGATATGAAAGCGTTTCATAACAAATAAACATAAAGTAATACAATTATACAGGTGACTGTTAGTTAACAGTCAAATATTTTTTAAATTTGTATGTTACTTGAGAGTAAACATACCAATCTATGTGGCCTGAAATCTAAATTTATCGATAGCTTCACGACAAACCAAATATGAGATCTATCGCTTATAGTTTCTGCCTATCATGCATCAGCGTGATCATGCAGACGGACGGACAGACAGACATATGTACGGACTGTCATATGGACGGACGGACAGACAGCTATGCATATAGCCAGATCGATTCGGCAGTTTATACTGATCAAGAAAAATGTATACTTTATGGGATCGGAGAAGCTTCCTTATGCTTGTACATACCTTTGCACATCTTCATCATAGCCCTTTTACCCATTTTGTATGGGTTCAGGGTATAAAAAGCAACCACAGATGTGTGTGTGTGGGTCTCTTACACTCGGCTGTGCCGATGTGAAATTGGGAAATTGAGGAAAACAGTCTTAGCGCGTTTCCAGGAATCCTATGGCGATTCAAGACAGAGCATAGCATTGTTAAGATTCATGCGTTTTAGCGGCTAGGGATGGCTTCGGGAGTTCCCTATATACATCGTTAGAATAGTCAAACTCCTATCATAAAACCATGGTCGCAAAGGCATCCCTCATTGTTATGTCTTCGTAAAAAATCATTGCCCTTCCAAATGTTTAAGCAAGAAATAGTACTCTGACACCATTGTAAGAACAGCTGAAAGCAAGTGAACAGAACATTTTTGCTGGTGTATGGGTGACCTGAGATCGGCCTTCCAAGTTTTTGGGGACGGGAGGGGGCGTCGTCGATCTTAAGAGGGGGTGACCAGAAGTCTAATTTCCAAATTTGGTGATTTCAGCTTTAAAACTGTGGAAGATAAAAACTTTCGAGATTTTTTGGGGCGGGAGGGGGCGTGGCCCCAAATATTTTAGCCGACCTTTAGAGGGGGAGACAAGAAGTCTGACTTACAAATTTGATGACTAGCTCTAAAACTGTGGAAGATATACATTTTCGCGATTTTTAGGGGCGGGAGAGGGCGAGGCCAGAAAATTTTTTGCCGATCTTTAGAGGGAGCGACAAGAAGGCTATCTTCCAATTTGGGTGACTCTAGCTTTAAAATTGTGGAAGATACGTTCCACGTTCTAGTGGGCGTAGCCGAAAAATCCACGACGGAATCTTTTGGGGTGGTCAGCCCTAGTCTAAATTCCAAATTTGGGGACTCTAGCTTCAAAATTGAGGGAAATATACACGTGCTATCGAATTGTGCATTCACGTATATCGATTTTCGCGATTACGGGGGCGGGAGTGGGCGTGGTCGAATTTTTTTCTGTGATGTGTAGGGGACGTAACTAGTAATATATATTCCAAAAATTGTGAACTTAGCTCTAAAACTGCGGGAGATATAAGCATTTCAAAATAATTTTGGAGGGGGGCTGGTGGGCGTTATAATGGGCGTGGCCGATTAACCTAGGATTTGTTGGGGAGGTCAAAAGCAATATACCTACCAAATTTTATTACTCTAGCTTCAAAATTGTGGGGGATATTCACGTTTAATCGATTTGTGATTTGAGGTGTATCGACATGTTATCGATTTGCCAGCCTCCCAGTAGGCGTGGCATAAATTTGAAACAAACTTGAATTGAAGCAGATAGCTTTCATAACACAAAAGATTTCAAGAGTCTATCTAATATCGTTTCGGAAATACGTTCGTACGGCCTGACGGACATCCGACAAAACCAATATACTATGAGTACCTTCGGTATCAGAGTAAATAGTGGAAATCACGTGTTATCAAATTGTGATTTCGGGTATATCGATTTACGCGATTACGGGGACCGAAGTGGCTTTGGTAGATAAAAACGTTACCAGTAACGAATATATAAATATATATATATATAGTCACCATTTATATATATATATATATATAAATGGTGACTTTAGCTCTGAAAGCATAATAGCATATAAGCATTTCTAACTATTTTTGAATGGGTCCACTTTTTGGGGAGGTCACCAAATTTGCTGACCTAGCTTGAAAATTGTGGGAAATATTTCCGTTTCATCAACTTGTGTTATAAAGTGTATTGACATGTTTTCGATTTGCCAGCCTCCCAAACGTGTCCCAAAAATTAAACAAATTTGATCTGAAGCAGCTAAAAGTATAATAGTCAAAGTTTCATGTCTCTATCTTTAATAGTTTCGGAAATACGTGCGTTCATACAGACGGACGGCCTGACGAATATTGCACAAACGCAGTCTACTATGACTGTATTAGAGTATAACAAGTAAGAGTGCTCTAGTCGGGAGTGCCCGACTAGGAGATACCCTGAACCCAGCTCTGACATCCATTCATTCTTGCCTAATAGTGTGCATACATACAAACACACACATACTGCAAGCAGTGCATACGGTTTAAGCAGTTAGCTTGCTTTTTCACTGAGCCCCACACAATAGAAAGTAAAATCTTAAATAACTTCTGTGTTTACTGTCCGATCCTTCTAAAATTTGTAGGACATAACATTGGCTATAAAATGTGTGACCATACCAAATTGCAAGGTCATACCATCAAAAATGAGTTTTTTTAACTTTTGGGGGGATTGGGTATTGGATTGGTATCGAAAAAGTGAAATATTTGTTACATGTGTATGCTATTCGAGATTATACATGCCAAATTTGGGGCCTCTAGCTCTTATAACTTTTAAGTTAAGGCCCAAAAACGCTAGTCTGAAATCGAAATTTATCGATAACATTTAAACGGGACAAGTTATCGATAAAATGAAATAAACTTGATCTGTCCCGGGATTACGAGAACTAATATTCCAAATATGAAGTCTCTAGCTCTTGTAGTCTCTTATATCCGCGTGTTCATACAGACAGACGGACGGACGGACGGACGGACGGACTGACAGACAGACGGACATGGCTAAATCGACTCGACTGTTGATACTGATCAAGAATATATATACTTTATATGGTCGGAGATGCTTCCTTATGCCTGTTACATACTTTTGCACAAAACCATAATACACTTTTTACCCATTTTTAATGGGTTCAGGGTATAAAAATGTTATACCTCTCGACCGTAAATGTTCCTCAAAGACAGTAACATAATTGTGAATTATATGCAATCGCCCTTATCTACGCGATTGAACGTGACAATGGACCTGCCAACTAGAAAATTAGTGTGTTTTCCGGTCCCTCTCACTTTTCCCTGTATGGTCGTACATGTCCTTGACCTTTACTCTAAAAGTACACTTTCCATATTTCACCATCTCCGATCGCACTTGTCTTGGACCGTCGCCCATTGAAAAGGATTTAAATCAATTGACACTTGGCAGGCCACATCCGAGGATTTAGGTCGCCAGTCATCTGCAACTCAAGTCGAAACCTTATTATTCAAAGGGACAGCACATTGGTCAGTGCCGGCCATTTCCTTGTACACTTGAACATCTTTATAACTCATCAATGGCTAAAATTGCAAAACGATTGAGTCATAAGTAACGAAGATATGCGTCATTAAAAATTTTGAAAAACAGGTGCATATGAGCAAACAAACCCAAGCGCATGAAAGCTTTTGACAGTCTGCTCCTCAAGCCATTTTGTCATCGATCATCAAAACTGCTTGTGGCGTAAGGGGTAAAGTGGCGCTGACAAACGAAAGGTCCTGGCTACGAAACTCAGCGACGGCTGATCATTTATTTTCATTTCTTTCTTATTCTTCCTTTCAAATATAAAATAACTGTAATCAAAGTAATTTGCTTCCAATGTCTTAGAACAAAAACAAGTGGGAAAGGATTATCTTCGGCGTGCCGAAGATTTTATTCTCTTTTCGAACCTTGAGGCAATTTTCACTCTGCCAACAGCACTACTGAAATTTCAATACTAGTAAAAAGACGTTTTATCGCGTGGCATTTATTTTTTTGCTCCAAGAATTGGTATCAAATGAATTTAAATATTTCGTTTAAATTATTGAACTCGAGCTATTTGATATATACTTGAAAAAATAATTAGAAAAAAAAATAACAAGCAAATAAGTCGCGGCTGGGACTTGAACCATGTTCTCCCGTTTTGCAGCGCAGCACCTTAAGACTTACGCCACCAAGCAGTTTCGAAATGCGCTGATAAACTCGATTATACTGATCTTTTCTTTTGCGTTGTGTGTGTAATGACCAGTCGCCGCTGAGTTTCGTACCCGCCAGCTTTCGTTTGTCAGCGATACGCCCCTTACGCCACAAGCAGTTTTGATGATCTATGACAAAATCCCTTGAAGAGCAGACTCTCAAAAGCTAACTTGTTTTGATTTCCTGCAATCTGCAACTTGCGTTTGTCAACTACTTACACCAAGCAGTTTTGAAATGCGCTGACAAATCTGATCGTTTTTTTCGCGTTGTATAGTTTTTGTTCTAAGACATTGGAAGCATATTAATTTGATTACAGTTATTATATATTTGAAAGGAAGAAAAACCAAAAAGTATTAAATTAATAATCAGACTCGAACTTGCGCAACTCGATGACAAAATCTCTTGAAGAGCAGACTGTCAAAAGCTTACTTGTGCTTGGGTTTGTTTGCTCATATGCACCTGTTTTTCAAAATATTTAATGATGCATATCTTCGCTATTTATAACTTAATCGTTTTGCAATTTTACCCATTGATGAGTTATAAGTTCAAGTGTACAAGGAAATTTAAAGCAATTGCTTTGAAAACATCGGATTTATGGCCAAAACCGACTTAGAGTTGTATGGCAGCTATAAGATATAGTGGTCCGATCCGGCCGGCTCCGATAATAAGTGTCCGTGCAAAGTTGCATCGCGATAGCTCAAAAACTGAGGGACTAGTTTGCATACATACAGACAGACAGACAGACGGACATGGTTAGATCAATTTGTTTTGTTTTTCTAAGTAACTTTTGGGGGTCTCAGACGCTTCCTTCTATGCGTTAAAACTTCAGCACAAACTTAATATACTATTTTCTTCGAAAAGAGTATAAAAGACTGACGAATGGCGTATGTGTGTGGATTAGAGGAGGCTTATGTAATTTTGATTTTATATCCATATCCAGTGCAGCAAATCAATCACATTATGGAGTGATTGAGACATGCCCGGTATATTACAAAGCGCGACTTGAAGCGCGGATATTAGCAGACCACGATGGCCACTTCCATATGCGTGCTATGCCCTTTGGTCTGCATTCGGCGAGTCCAAAGAGCGCTGAACACGTTTATCGGAACCGATACAAAACCACACCCGTTCGCCTATCTTGAAATATAAAATAACTGTAATGTAAAGGTAAATTCACATGACACCAATGACTCAAAACAACAATTGGGAAAGGATTAACTTCGGCGTGCCGAAGATTTTATTCTCTTTTCGAACCTTGAGGCAATTTTCACTCTGCCAACTGCACTACTGAAATTTCAATACTAGTAAAAAGACGTTTTATCGCGTGGCATTTATTTATTTGCTCAAAAATTGCTATCAAATGAAAATTAAATATTTCTTTTAAATTATTTAATTCAAGCTATTTGATATACACATATTTGAAAAAATAATTAGAAAAAAACAAGCATGAGTGCTCTAGTCGGGAGTGCCCGACTAGGAGATACCCTAAGCCCAGTTCTGACATCGATTCATACTTGCCTAATAGTGTGCATACATACAAACATACATATACTGCACGCAGTGCTAGCGTCTTAGGCAGTTAGCTTGTTTTTTCACTGAGCCCCAAACAATGGAAAGTAAAATCTTAAATAACTTCTGGGTTTATTGTTCGATCTTTCTAAAATTTATAGGACATAACATTAGCTATAAAATGTGTGACCAAACCAAATTGCAAGGTCATACCTTCAAAAATGAGTTTTTTGAATTTTCGGGGGGATGTGGGGGTGGTATCCAAAAAGTGAAAAATTTGTTACATGTGTATGCTATTCGAGATTATAAATTTAGGGCCTCTAGCTCTTCTAACTTGTAAGTTAAAGCCCAAAAACGCTAGTCTGAAATCGAAATTTATCGATAACTTTTGAATGGGTCGAGTTAGCGATAAAACGAAAAATAAACTTGATCTGTCCCGGCACTACGAGAACTTATATTCCAAATATGAAGTCTCCAGCTCTTGTAGTCTCTGATATCCGCATGTTCATACAGACAGACGGATGAACGGACGGACAGACAGACAGACGGACATGGCCAAATCGACTCGACTGTTGATACTGATCAAGAATATATATACTTTATATGGTCGGAGATGCTTCCTTATGCCTGTTACATACTTTTGCACAAAACCATAATACCCTTTTTACCCATTTTTAATGGGTTCAGGGTATAATAAAAAGCAAAAGTCGCGGCTGGGATTTGAACCATGTTCTCCCGTTTTTCAGCGCAGCACTTTAAGACTTACGCCACCAAGCAGTTTCAAAATGCGCTGATAAACTCGATTATACTGATCTTTTCTTTTGCGTTGTATGTGTTATGACCAGTCGCCGCTGAGTTTCGTACCCGCCAGCTTTCGTTTGTCACCGATACTCCCCTTACGCCACAAGCAGTTTTGATGATCGATGACAAAATCCCTTGAAGAGCAGACTCTCAAAAGCTAACTTGTTTTGTTTTCCTGCAATCTGCAACTCGCGTTTGTCAACTACTTAGACCAAGCAGTTTTGAAATGCGCTGACAAATCTGATCGTTTTTTTCGCGATGTATAGTTTTTGTTCTAAGACATTGGAAGCATATTAATTTGATTACAGTAATTATATATTTGAAAGGAAGAAAAACAAACAAGTAAGAGTGCTCTAGTCGGGAATTCCCGACAACGAGATACCCTGAACCCAGTCCTTACAATCATTCATACTAATCTAAACACACACATGCTACACTACAAGCAGTACAAGCAGTGCAAGCGGTTTAAGCAGTTAGCTTGCTTTCTCGCTGAGCCCCACACAATGGAAAGTTAAATCTTAAATAATTTCTGTGTTTTTGTGCGATCTTATTGAAATTTTTGGGGCAAGCAATTGTCGATAATATGTGTGACCAAACCAAATTGCAAGGTCGTACAGTTGGGGGGTTTGGGGGTGGTATCCAAAAAGTGAAATATTTGTTACATGTGTATGCTATTCGAGATTATACATGCCAAATTTGGGGCCTCTAGCTCTTATAACTTGGAAGTTATGTCCCAAAAACTGTAGTCTGAAATCGAAATTTATCGATAGCTTTTAAACGGTACGAGTTATCGATAAAATGAAATAAACTTGATCTGTCCCGGGATTAGGAGAACTTATGTTCCAAATATGAAGTCTCTAGCTCTTGTAGTCTCTGATATCTGTGTTCATACAGACAGACAGACGGTCAGACGGACAGACGGACAGACAGACGGACATGGCTAGATCGACTCGGCTGTTGATACTGATCAATAATATATATACTTTATATGGTTGGAGATGCTTCCTTATGCCTGTTACATACTTTTGCACATTTTCATTATACTCTTTTTACCCATTTTTAATGGGTTCAGGGTATAAAAAGTATTAAATTAATAATCAGTCGCCGCTGAGACGCAAACTTGCGAAACTCGATGACAAAATCTCTTGAAGAGCAGACTGTCAAAAGCTTACTTGCGCTTAGGTTTGTTTGCTCATATGCACCTGTTTTTTCAAAATATTTAATGATGCATATCTTCGCTATTTATAACTTAATCGTTTTGCATTGATGAGTTCAAGTGTTCAAAGAAATTTAAAGCAATTGCTTTGAAAACATCGGATTTATGGCCAAAACCGACTTAGAGTTGTATGGCAGTTATAAGATATAGTGGTCCGATCCGGCCGGCTCCGATAATAAGTGTCTGTGCAAAATTGCATCGCGATAGCTCAAAAACTGAGGGACTAGTTTGCATACATATAGACAGACAGACAGACGGACATGGCTAGATCAATTTGTTTTGTTTTTCTATGCATACTGGCAGTAACTTTTGGGGTCTCAGACGCTTCCTTCTATGCGTTACAAACTTCAGCACAAACTTAATATACTATTTTCTTCGAAAAGAGTATAAAAGACTGACGAATGGCGTATGTGTGTGGATTAGAGAAGGCTTATGTCCTTTTGATTTTATATCCGTATCCAGTGCAGCAAATCAATCACATTATGGAGTGATTGAGACATGCCCGGTATATTACAAAGCGCGACTTGAAGCGCGGATATTAGTCTGCATTAGATATTGGTCTGCATTCGGCGAGTCCAAAGAGCGCTGGACACGTTTATCGGAACCGATATAAAACCACACCCGTTCGCCTATCTTGAAGACATGTGTGATGTCGGCTAAGAGCTAGAAACCTAAAGCTGAATTAAAAGAAATGTTGCTTCTTGAAGCCATAACTCATTAATCTTGGACACGTGGTGAGCAGTGAGAGAATTCGTGCGGACTCCGCAGGCTATCAGTAGCCTGAAGCCCGCCACATGGCTTCGTGGGACAGGAGATTCGAACCGAATTTGCCACCATAGTTCAGCCGACGATTTTGCTGAAAAAAGGTGAAATATAGCTTGACGAGAGCCCTTGGGTTGGCTTGCCCAAATTTCTCTCGCAAGTGATCACGCTCTCGGTGCAGTTTTCAAACAGGATATCGAAAACCAGGAGTGCCAGCCGCAATCTTTTGATGAATTTCGAAAAGCAGAAGAACACGAAGAGAAGAAGTGCCTTGCCATAGTTAGGTCGATCCGCAAGTTAAGGTGCTGCTTGGATGGTTAATGCTTCTACGCGATCGCGAATCACCGCGAGCTGAAATTGTTAAGTTCCATTCGAACAATTGTGGCAGGATTGGACGGTGGGCCTGGGATCTCCAGCAGCTCAAATTTCACGGTGGCAAATACGCTTTCGCAACGTCCCCTGATGGCATTTTAGCATGTGGAGAAAAAAATAATGGGTACAGGGTATAAAAAGTAAGAATGCTCTAGTCATCAATTTATACTTACCTATCATATATATTCAAACATTCATATACTGAAAGCAGTTAAACCAGTTAGCTTGCTTCTTCAATCAAGCAGTTGGCATGCTTTCTTTACTGAGCTCCACACTATGGAAAGTTAAATCGTAAACCACTTCTGTGTTAATTGTTTGGGGCATACAATTGGCATCTACGAGGTCATACCATCAAAAATTCGTTCTTTGAACTTTTTGGGGGATTTTGGTTTGGTATCCAAAAAGTGAAATATTTGTTACATGTGTATTAGAGGGCTGCATGACTGCAGTTACATTTGACATAAGCTGAGTACATTAGTATTTTGTGCTAAGTATCGAGTACAACACACAACTCAATTAGTTTCGCTCGGAGTGAGTGAGTAACGTATGAAATTCAAGGGATATTTAGAAAAAAATTTGTGAATACGAATGTGTTTGACAGCCCGAATGGATAGAAAAATAACACGAGATTATTATGGAGTTGTGCAAAAGTATGTAACAGGCATAAGGCTGCATCTCCGACTATATAAAGTATATATATTCTTGATCAGTATCAACAGCCGAGTCGATTTAGCCATGTCCGTCTATCTGTCTGTCTGATATCGGATATCAGAGACTATAAGAGAGACTTCATATTTGGAATATAAGTTCTCGTAGTGCCGGGACGGATCAAGTTTATTTTATTTTATCGATAACTCGTCCCGTTCAAAAGTAATCGATCAATGTCGATTTCAGACCAGGGGTTCTGGGCTATAACTTGAAAATTATAAGAGCTTGAGGCCCCAAATTTGGCATGTATAATTTCGAATAGCATACACATGTAACAAATATTTCACTTTTTGGATACCACCTCCCACTCCCCCCAAAAGTTAAAAAACACATTTTTGATGGTATGACCTTGTCACATTTTATTTTATATTTATATATTTCATATATTTAACTTTCCATAGTGTGGGGCTCAGTGAAGAAGCAAGTTAACTGCTCACACCGCTTGCACTGCTTGCAGCATGTGTGTGTTTGTGGGTATGCACACTATTAAGCAAGTATGAATGGAAGTCAGAACTGGGTTCAGGGTATCTCCTAGTCGACCACTTCCGACTAGAGCACTCATACTTGATTCTAATTCTTGTTTTGAAATATAAAATGACTGTAATATAAAGGTAAATTCACATGACACCATTGACTTAAAACAACAAGTGGGAAAGGATTATCTTCGGCCTGCCGAAGATTTTATACTCTTTTCGAACCTTTAGGCAATTTTCACTCTGCCAACTGCGCCACTGAAATTTCAATAGTAGTAAAAAATCGTTTTATCGCGTGGCATTCATTTTTTTTATCTAAGAATTGGTATCATTTGAATTTAAATTTTTCTTTTAAATTATTGAATTTAAGCTATTTGATGTATATTTGAAAAAATAATTAGAAAAAAAATAAAAAGCAATAAGCCGAAAGTATCTTTCGTTTGAATAGCAGACTGTTAAAAACTAACTTGCGCTTGGGTTTGTTTGCTCATATGCACCTGTTCTTTCAAAATATTTAATGACGCATATCTTCGCTGTTTATGACTCAGTCGATTTGCGATTTCACCCATTGATGCGTTACAAGGACGTTCAAGTGTCCAAGGAAATTTAAAGCAAATGCTCTGAAAACATCGAATTTTTGGCCAAAACCGACTTAGAGTTGTATTGCAGCTATAAGATATAGTGGTCCGATCCGGCCGGCTACGACCAATGTGCTGTTTCTTTGAACAATAAGTGTCTGTGCAAAGTTGCATCGCGATAGCTCAAAAACTGAAGGACTAGTTTGCATACATACAGACAGACAGACAGACGGACGCCAGATCAATTTGTTTTGTCATTCTCAGCTTACTGGAAGTAACTTTTTGGGGTCTCCGACACTTCCTTCTATGCGTTACAAACTTCAGCACAACCTTAACATACTATTTTCTTCGAAAAGA
This sequence comes from Drosophila flavopinicola, assembly GCA_035042425.1. Classification (NCBI taxonomy): domain Eukaryota; kingdom Metazoa; phylum Arthropoda; class Insecta; order Diptera; family Drosophilidae; genus Drosophila; species Drosophila flavopinicola. Next base: position 54,575 of record JAWNLL010000208.1, on the reverse strand, counting down.
GTATAAAGAATTTTTTCATCTCGCAAAAGTATTCATTGCTCGTATGTGTACATTTACGTATTTTACGAAAATTTAGGTAATGCAGCTTAAATAAAAATTTTGTGTTGTGCCTTGCTGTCACAAATATCCTCCAAGCAATATTCGGGACTTATTTTGGACCATTCATCGAGCAGCATCTGCTTCAAGACAACTTAGAATGACAAAACAAATTGATCTAGCCATGTCCGTCTGTCTGTCTGTGTGTATGTATGGGATTTAGTCCATCAGTTTTTGAGCTATCGCGATGTAACTTTGCAAAGACACTTATTATTCAAATGTACAGCACATTGGTCGTAACCAGCCGGATCGAACCACTATATCTTATTATATAAAGAAACATCACATAGGTCGGTGCCGGTATGTTTCATTAAATATTTTGAAAAACAGGTGCATATGAGCAAACAAAGTCAAGCGCAAGTAAGCTTTTGATAGTCTGCTCTTCAAGCGATTTTGTCATCGATCATCAAAACTGCTTGTGGCGTAAGGGATAAAGTGGTGCCCTGGCAAACGAAAGGTGCAGGTGCGATTCCTAGCGGCGACCAATAATAATTTAAATTTTTTCTTATTCTGCTTTTCAAATATAAAATAACTGTAATCAAATTTATTTGCTATCAATGCCTTAGAACAAAAACTATACAACGCAAAAGAAAAGATCAGTATAATCGAGTTTGTCAGCGCATTTCAAAACTGCTTGGTGGCGTAAGTATTAGAGTGCTGCGCTGACAAACGGGAGAACATGGATCAAATCCCAGCCGCGACATATTGCTTTTTTTTCAAATTATTTTTTTCAAATATATATCAAATAGCTTGAATTCAATAATTTAAAAAAACAAGTGGGGAAGGATTATCTTCGGCGTGCCGAAGATTTTATACTCTTTTCGCACCTATAGGCAATTTTCACTCTGCCAACTGCACCACTGAAATTTCATAAGCAGTACAAAATCGCTTTGTCTCTTATCATTTTTTTGTTCTAAGAATATTTAATTCATTGCCAGTTGTATGGCAGCTATAAGACATAGTGATCCGATCCGGCCAGGTCCAACCAATGTGATGTATCTTTGAATAATAAGATTATGTGCAAAGTTGTATCGCGATAGCTTTAAAAGCATGGGATATATGGCCAAAACCGACTTCGAGTTGTATGGCAGCTATACGATATAGTGGTCCGATCCGGCCGGCTCCAACCAATGTGCTGTCCCGTTGAATAAAAAGTGTCTGTGCAAAGTTTTATCGCGATAGCTCAAAAACTGATGGACTAGTTTGCATACATACAGACAGACGGACATGGCTAGATCAATTTGTTTTGTTTTTCTATGCATACTGGCAGTAACTCTTGGGGGTCTCAGACGCTTCCTTCTATGCGTTACAAACTTCAGCACAAACTTAATGTACTATTTTCTTCGAAAAGAGTATAAACATTTTAATTCAAATGATACCAATTCTTGAAGCATAGAAATAAATGCCACGCGATAGAACGATTTTCACTATTGAAATTTCAGTGGTGCAGTTGGCAGAGTGAAAATTGCCTAAAGGTTCGAAAAGAGTATAGAATCTTCGGCACGATGAAGATAATCCTTTCCCACTTGTTTAGTGCTGCACTTGACATATAAACTCATATTCAGTTAAATTTGAATAGATCAAAGTAGGCTGGCCGATAGTTGTAAATAGTTGGGTTAGCCTTAGCTTAAGCAGATCTCATAGTCTCAGAACTAAAACTGGTTGTACATGTGTACAGACAAAAATAAATATCTCGGACATTTTTTAGAAAAATAAATATTTTCACGAAAAAAATCCTGGTTTGGCTTACAGTTATTCAAAACAAAATTTAAATATTACGTTGTATTTAAGTGCAATCTAACAAGTTTTAGGTGAGTGCAATAATAATCATGTAGCTGCAATTGCAATCTATTTATTAAATGAGTTGCCTTTTAGAATACTGCTGTCGCACAATATGAGAAGGCATATGTCATTTCGGGCTTCATTGTAGATACGATTGTTTGGTAACCAAGCAAGATGGGCAAGAAGGGCAAGGGGAAAAAAGGGAAGAAGGGAAAGAAGAAGGGCACTGTTGTTGCACCAGCTGCAACGGTTGTGCAAGAATGCCCACCATGTCCCGAGCCACAAAAATTGATCCAGCCATTGGACCCATGCCCGGAGTCCACCGGGCCGCACGATGTGTTGCGTGCACAGCCCAATCATTACCCGGCTTTGCTGCGCATTCCGGAAACAATGGCCGTTGTAGGTTCCGAGAATGGATGCTACGATAGTATCTGCAAGCTACTGCGAGCCGGATTTCGCTGTGCGGAACGCGTCTTCGTGATGGCGCCATGGGGCAATTATGTCGTCTTCCGCTTCCACAACAACAATGACTTCATTTACTTCCTTTATGATGGCTGCACTTGCGATGTGAACCGTTTTCGATATCTGGACCTCAGCTGCGGCACGGCCGGCTTTCTTTTCTTTAGCAACATGCACGACGTCATCAGCTATGTCATACAATCGCGCAAGACGCGCCTCTATCTGGAGAACCTCAACAAAATAGCCATAGACCAAATAGTCGAGGAATACGGCGCTGTCACCTACACCCAGAAGGCCAAGTGTATGCGCTTCTCGTAATACCAGCGTTGTCACGATTATCATCTAGCCTATGCATTCTAAATTAAGGCAACTGCCGAGTGGACATAGTTTCTTCTAAGTAGGCCAACGGTATATTCAAATACTAAAAATTTATTTCCAAGCATTAACTCATCGAACCTGTTTATGTATATTTTTTTTTTGTGCACGGGACAGCAGCTAAAATTATTTTGGCCATGCACATTGTTTTTGAGGCAATGGGTTGCAACTAATCAATTCTAAATATATCTTTCACGCTGGATATTGGGACTGGAAGTTAAATTCTTTTCAATAATGACAATTGTGATTTTTCGCTTTTTGGCTCAGCACTGATATTTCACAGGTAGATAACCTGCGACCAATTTAATATATAAGCTAGTCAAATCTGTCCAAATTCAAAAATTATCTAAAATCTTCTCACTACAGACGCTTCCGATATCGCTATAGGCGCCGTCCTTTCACAAGAAAGCAAACCAATTACTTTTATTTCAAAAACTTTAAAAAAACAAGTGGGAAAGAATTATCTTCGGCGTGCTGAAGATTTTATACCATTTTCGAACCTTTAGGCAATTTCACTCTGCCAACTGCACCACTGAAATTTCAAAAGTAGGAAAAAAATCGTTTTATCGCGTGGCATTTATTTTTTTTGCTCTAAGAATTGGTATCATGAATTTAAATTTTTCTTTTAATTTTGAAATGCGCCAACAAATTCGATTATACTGATCTTTTCTTTCGCTTTGTATAGTTTTTGTTCTAAGACATTGGTATCAAATGAATTTGATTACAGTTATTTTATATTTGAAAACAAGAATAGGAAAAAAGTGAAAATAAATGACCAGTCGCCGCTGAGTTTCGTAGCGAGGACCTTTCGTTTGTCAGCCTGCCACTTAACCCCTTACGCCACAATCCGTTTTGATGATCGATGACAAAATCCCTTGAAGAGCAGACTGTCAAAGGCTAACTTGATTTGTTTTCCTGCAACCTGCAACTCGCGTTTGTCAACGCAGCAATCAACTACTTACACCAAGCAGTTTTAAAAATCGCTGACAAACTCGATTATACTGTTTGTTTATTTTTTCGCGTGGCATTGTTTTTGTTCTAAGAATTTGATTACACTTATTTTATATTTGAAAAGCAGAAAAAGAAACAAGTAAGAGTCTCTAGTCGGGAGTGCCCGACTAGGAGATACCCTGAACCCAGCTCTGACATCCATTCATACTGGCCTAATAGTGTGCATACATACAGACACACACATACTGCAAGCTGTGCAAGCGGTTTAAGCAGTTAGCTTGCTTTTTCACTGAGCCCCACACAATGGAAAGTAAAATCTTAAATAACTTCTGTGTTTACTGTCCGATCTTTCTAAAATTTGTAGGACATAACATTGGCTATAAAATGTGTGACCAAACCAAATTGCAAGGTCATACCATCTAAAATCATTTTTTTGCACTTTTGGGTGGATTGGGGGTGGTATCCAAAAAGTGAAATATTTGTTACATGTGTATGCTATTCGAGATTATACATGCCAAATTTGGGGCCTCTAGCTCTTATAACTTTTAAGTTCAGGCCCAAAAACGCTAGTCTGAAATCGAAATTTATCGATAACACTTAAACGGGACGAGTTATCGATAAAATGAAATAAACTTGATCTGTCCCGGGATTAGGAGAACTTATATTCCAAATATGAAGTCTCTAGCTCTTGTAGTCTCTGATATCCGCGTGTTCATACAGACAGACGGACGGACGGACTGACAGACAGACGGACATGGTTAAATTGACTCGACTGTTGATACTGATCAAGAATATATATACTTTATATGGTCGGAGATGCTTCCTTATGCCTGTTACATACTTTTGCACAAAACCATAATACCCTTTTTACCCATTTTTAATGGGTTCAGGGTATAAAAACTAAAATAATTATTGATCGCCGCTAGGAATTGAACCAGCACCTTTCGTTTGCCAGGGCGCCACTTTGTCCCTTACGCCACAAACAGTTTTGATGATCGATGACAAAATCGCTTGAATAGCACACTGTTAAAAACTTACATGCGCTTGACTTTGCTTGCTCGTATGCAAACTATTTAATGACGCATATTATCGCTATTTATGACTCAATGGTTTTAAAATTTTACCCATTGATGAGTTATAAGGATTTTCAAGTGTGCAAGGAAATTGAAAACAATTGCTTTTAATACATCGGATTAGCTTTGAAAACATGGGATATACGCCCACAACCGACTTCCAGTTGTATGATAAGATATAGTGGTCCGATCCGGCGTGTTCCGACCAATGTGCTGCCCCTTTGAATAATAAGTTTCTGTGCAGTCTTATCGCTATAGCTCAAAAACGAATGGACTAGTTTGCACACATACAGACAGACGGACATGGCTAGATAAATTTTTGTCATTCTAGGCATACTGGATGTAACTTTTGAGGGTCTCCGACGCTTCCTTCTATGCATTACACACTTCAGCACATGAGCATAACGTTTTAAACTTTCATGATTGTTCCTCGAATACAATTCAAAGAAATATACCACGGCGCAACTATACTTGGCGCTTAAAATTTTGGAAGTTTCCTTAGTGGTGGAGAAGAAATTTTTTATTATACCCTGAACCCATTAAAAATGGGTAAAAAGGGTATTATGGTTTTGTGCAAAAGTATGTAACAGCCATAAGGAAGCATCTCCGAACATATAAAGTATATATATTCTTGATCAGTATCAATAGCCGAGTCGATTTAGCCATGTCCGTCTGTCCGTCCGTCCGTCTGTCTGTATGAACACGCGGATATCAGAGACTACAAGAGCTAGAGACTTCATATTTGGAACATAAGTTCTCCTAATCCCGGGACAGATCAAGTTTATTTCATTTGATCGATAACTCGTCGCATTCAAAAGTTATCGATAAATTTCTATTTCAGACTAGAGTTTTTGGGACATAACTTCAAAGTTATGAGAGCTAGAGGCCTTAAATTTGGCATGTATCATCTCGAATAGCATACACATGTAACAAATATTTCACTTTTTGGATACCACCCCCCAAACCCCCAAAATATCAAAAAACGCATTTTTTAGGGTACGACCTTGCAATTTGGTTTGGTCACACATATTGTTGACAATTGTTTGCCCCAAAAATTTCAATAAGATCGGACAATAAACACAGAAGTTATTTAAGATTTAACTTTCCATTGTGTGGGGCTCAGCGAAAGAGCAAGCTACTGCTTAAACCGCTTGCACTGCTTGTACTGCTTGTACTGCAGCATGTGTGTGTTTATATTAGTATGAATGATTGTAAGGACTGGGTTCAGGGTATCTCGTAGTCGGGCACTCCCGATTAGAGCACTCTTACTTGTTATAATACTAACTACAATAACTTAAAATTGGAAGATTCGATGGGGATGTTTCCATGATGTTGCATTTTCGACACGACAAAAGCATACGCAACACTATCTATATATGTAGATGGTATGTTATATGTTGCACTCTGTGAATTGCATAATACTTGAGCGAATTCTGTGAGTTGAGACATTGCAAGAATCCCATAGCTTGGACACAATAAGTATTAAATTCCAAAGCTTACTTATTTTAATTGAAGAGAATTAAATTCTAAACAATTTTGCACCAAAGTTTTTTTCTTGAATAACAAAATTCTAGCTCCGACACCGATGAAAAGAATCGATACGTGACGCTAAGTGGCCGTCACTAACTTGACGTACATCATGTCCCGCAGTAGGTGAACAGTTTAATTTAATGGACAAGGAGAGGAAAGCCTACAAGGCGCTTCTACAAACAATAAGCAATCGAGCACGCAGTTCTTCTGTGCAGGACCACTACCAACGTCAGCTGCAGTTTCTACGCCACATCTACATATCTACGCCTAATAGGTCAAAGTGCGCAAGCACAGTGGCGCAGCTAACACATCTGCTGACAGAGGAAACGCTGGCGGTCAGTGGGCATAGCGATGACTCATTCCATCTGAGCGTCTGGCTGCTCTGGCTTAACGAGCTGCTGCTCAGCCGCAAGCAGCAGCTGGGCCAAGAGATTCAGCCGTTGCTCGAATGGCTGCTGCAACGCGTAGAGCTACAATGCGAGGTAAATGTAGTGCGTTGCCTGTTTTCGCTGCTGGACACTCTGCCAGCGATCACTACAGCGCGCACGCACTTTCCACGTCTCGCAGTCATTTCGTTACCGACCAGTGTGGAGGCGGCGCTGATGCTGGTGCTCTGCCAGGACAAGCTCTTTAGCACATTATGTGTCGCGAATGCGGAGCTGCAAGAGCCCGAACTGCAGCTGAGTAGCCAGTTGGCCAATGCACTGTTGCAGCCACACTACAATGGCCGTTGGGCGAAGCTGACAGCGGCGACACAGCAAGAGCAGGAGCGGGAGCAGTTAACGCAGCTAGTGGCATGCTCGCTTCAATTGCTACAGAAAATAATAGTGCTGCATGCGGACTATGCACAGCAACATGCGCCGGAGCTGCTTGGCTTGGCATTGACTCATATGCGATGCAGAGTGGAGGGAGTGACGATATTACCGTTGCCACATCGTGTGCATCATGCCCAGCAGTCATCATCATACGGCCACGACATGGAGTATGTGTCACGTGTCGGCAATCAAAATACCGCTGCTGCCGGTCGACGCATCAAGTCCCGCAAGATGCGCTCACTGACCAAACAGCGCACCAATGCCAATGTGCCGGACAGGAGCAGCACAACGACAACGGGGCCAACTGGAGATCGAATGCAGCTGCTGCTGGGTAACAACGACTACAGTTGCTGGACACCGAGCGGCGGCGACTCTAAAGTCGACTGGACGCCCACCTCCGATGGCCCCGGGCAACAGCTGGCCAGACCCAGACAAAAGCAGCTACGTCAGTCCCAGGTCAAAGTGCGCATTGCATCGCTGCAACTCCTTGGCGCCGTTACCAAACAGCTGTCACGGCGCATCCTCTACGGCTACTGGCATGCACTTTTTCCCAGTGGTGGTGGCTATGGCGAGGCCAAGGATAATTTGCTGCATATTGGCGCTAGTGATGACAATCTGCACTGCCGTGCTCTATCACTGCAGTTAGCTGCACAGGTACTGTACGGCTCCAAACCGTATCTGAGCCAAGCGAGCAGCGCTGCAACGCCTAGCAACTATACGCCGTTTGCGTTAAGCCTGGCGAGCAGTGTTCTGGAGGCGTATCGCCAACTGACGGGCATACTAGAGCACGAGTACGCGCCGCTGGTGCTGACACAGTGCCTCAAGTGCTTGGCGGTGCTGGTGCAGGCGACGCCCTTCGATCAACTACAAATAGGCATCGTCTATAAGTTTGTACCACATGTGAAATTACTGACGCGACATGTGGACACCAGCGTTAGAGTGTCGGCGCTGCTGGTCATGGAAATGCTAGTGGCAACGCCGCGTCTCACCCAGGAAATGGCATGTGCCGTGGGTTTGCCGCTAAGCGAGCTTCGAGCGGCCAGTCTGAGCCATACAAACGCGTTGCATTACGAACAGGAGCAACATTTTCAACAGCTCTGCGATTCCGAAGAGGACGACGAAGAGAAAAAACATATGGAGCAAAACTTAAAGCAATCACACATTTTTCCGCCTCTAGTTCATATTCCGCGCAATTCTTGGCTGCTGCGTCGAGTTCTGCGTTGTCTAGACTGTCCGGTGACTGCGCTGCCGCTACGCGTCGAGTGCTTACAGGTGCTCCTTGCCATGACAACTCATTTTGGCCTGTTGCGCGAGCATTTGGCGCGTCTGGCGGATGTGCTGAGCGGCGCCTTGGGGGATATATCATTGGATGTGCGTCTGTATGGGGCACGCTGCCTCGATGCCATTGGGTTTCAGATGGCGCGAAATGCCATGGAGCAAACGGAGACCAAGTTCGAATTGCAGCAGCAGCACTTGAACTTCTGGCTGCGCATGCTGCCCGCCATTTATGGTGCCTACTTGGATGAGGACACAGCGACGGGCACGCTCAGAAGCGCCCTATGTGATGCCCTGTCAAATATGGGAGGCAATAGCTTCGAGTGCTTGCCGCAGGTGCAGCGAAATGGCTTACTGGCATTCCTGCTGGGTAGCAGTAGTGACGACTCCACAGATCATCTGGTGCGTGCGTCGGCTGTCCGGGCACTGGCCGTTTTTGTGCTGCATCCGACGCTGCGCGGCGACCTGGTGTTTGTAGAGCATGCTGGTGAGCTGACCCTGCGCCTCACCGCTGACAGTCAGCTGGCTGTGCGGATCAAGGCTGCTTGGGCGCTGGGCAATATCAGTGATGCGCTTGTCGTGCCCAGCAAAACACCTGCAGATCAGGCTCGCCAGGAAAAGGGGATGAAGGAACACATTTCGCAGGCGCTGCTTTGGCGGCTGATCGAGGCCGCTGTGCTGGCGTGCGATGACCATGACAAGGTGCGAGCCAATGCTGTGCGGGCTTTGGGCAATTTCTTGCGTCTGCTGCCATGCGATGAGCATGCACTGATGCAGCGGCCCATTGCCAAGCTGCTGGACTGTGTATGTGCGGCGGGCAGTGCTAAGGTCAAGTGGAACACCTGCTACGCTCTTAGCAATTTGGTGCGCAATCGTGCGATCTTCGCTACAAGCGCCAGCTTGGTTGAGACCCTTTTTTTGGCGCTCAGTCAACTGATTGTGCAGCATGCGAACTTCAAGGTGCGCATCAATGCGACCTCCGTACTGCTGCAGATCGAACAGCGGGCGGACTTTGGCTTGCACTATGCCCATATGTGGCGCTCCCTGCTAACGGCCATCGAGCGGTCCAATGCACTAGACACCTTCGAGGAGTATAACCATAGGGATGGATTGCAGCAGCAGCTCTGCCTGGCCATGGCTCACATGCTTGGGCGTGCACAACCCGATGACTTGATGTCTTGCCGTGACGCACTGGAAACGCGTCTGGATGGGGTCGGTGGCACCTGGCGTCGTGTTGCCTATCGCATCGTTCCCGAGCAGTCCGCGCCGCTGTTTACCTGCGGTTTCCTTCTGCATCAGCGACTGACTGCCGTTTCACTCAGTACCGAGCAGCGGAATGCATTCACATTTCTCACCGGCGCACTACGTCTAGAGAGTTAATGCTGTTTATCATCAATATGTGCACTGCAAATATTTGCAATAATACACCAAGGTTAAGCATATAAAACTTTCTCAGCAATAAATTGTATACAAGTTTATAACAAAAGGCAATTTAAATGGAATAAGCTGGAAATCTCGATCTTCCATATAATTTAGCATTTAAGCCAAAATTATTACAGTAGACGTAATAATCTAATATCATTTTACGGCTGGAAAAATTTTGTAGATCACCAGCAATCAACCTACTAAATGTGATGACGCCATAAAATGTTGGGTAATAAACACGAGATTTGAGGCGTATCGACATGATATCGATTGGCCAGTGGGCGTGGATTCGAAGAAACTTACATACACTTTGTCTATTAATTGTTTTGCAAAAAAAAGTACCTTCTGTAAATATTTTAAATTTTCCAAATGTTTATAATGGTACACTAGCGTTCTTAGAAAAATCAAGATCCGTTTAACTTAGACCATTTTAAAAATATAAAACCAAATTCATCCATTTATTTTGGTGTCTAGAAATTGTTTTGACATTTTGCTTAACTGATAAGTTTAAGACTAAGATATTTGTTATAAATTATTTTAATATTTTGTATGGGAGCCCTTAGCATCATATACAGCTTGCAATCGAAGTTTCATGGAAATAACAAGGTTTTCCATGTTGTATGAATCAATTCTTCCACTATTACGTCTTTTAACTCAATTCGAAACTTCAAACTCCATTTGGCCACTCTTTTCTTTAAGAAGGTCCACAAATTTTCGATGGGATTCATATCTGGACTTTGTGGTGGTGTATCCAATACTTTTCTATAGTCGTAAGGTAGCCACATCCTTACCATATTAGCTTTATGCTTGGGATCATTGTCTTGAAAAAATTTGAAAGTTGGTCTGCTGGCTTCGAAAAAGCCAAATTTTCGTGCTCTGCTCAATAAATTCGTTTTCAAAATTTGCAAATATTGTGCAGCATTCATTGTGTTTTCGATGAAAGCCAATTCACCAACCCCTTTGCTCGATACGCACCCCCACCCATGATGGAATGTTTTCCAAACTTTACTGTCGGAATTATGTTACAATTTTCCAAAGCTGTTAAAGGCTTTCGGCAGATTTTGGATGGGCCATTATTATAGTATAGCATCATTTTGGTTTCATCACAGAATATGACGTCATCCCAAAAGTCAGCTGGTCTCTCCACATGCATTTGAGCGAACAAAAATCGCTTTTCAATATTGACTGTTGAAAGTAGTGGCTTCTTTCGTGCAACGCGGGACGTGTAGGCATTCAGATTAAGGACCTGCCGCACTGTTTCATGACAATCTTTGACATCACTATCTTCCTTAAGATCGTGTGCAAGGGATCTGATTGAAATCTGAGGGTTTTTGTCCACTTTCCTTGATATTTTTCGCTCATCTCCGTCTGATATTTTTCGAGGACGACCATTTGATGACTTTGTTTCCAATCTTTGGTCGTTTTTTACTCGGTTTAGGATATTATAAATTGTTTGCCTAGACAACGAAAACATCTCGGATAATTCTTGGACAGTTTTTCCAGTCTGGTGATTATTATAGACCAACTGGGGAACGTCAAATGATGTTCTCTTTCCCGGCATTTTTTTTGCTTGCAGAAAATAACTTATTTATGAATATTTGTATGTATACTTGCAATTTTTGATCAGAAAACGCAATAAAACGCAAATTCTAACGGGATCATGTCAAAAGCGAACTGTAAACATCATTTACAGTGGTTGTCAAAACATTTTCTAGACTCCAAAATAAATGGATGAATTTGGTTTTATATTTTTAAAATGGTCTAAGTTAAACGGATCTTGATTTTTTTTTGTGACTAACTCTAAGAACGCTAGTGTACCATTATAAAAATTTGGAAATTTTAAAATATTTACAGAAGGTACTTTTTTTTGCAAAATAAATAGAAAAATGTGATTTTTTTTCCATGTCAAAACAATTAATGGACAAAGTGTTTATTGAAGCGGTTCGACACTACAGAAAACCAATATACTATGAATGCCTACAGTATCATAATATAAAACAAGTGGGGAAGGATTATCTTCGGCGTGCCGAAGATTCTATACTCTTTTCGAACCTCTAAACAATTTTCACTCTGCCAACTGCACCACTGAAATTTCAATAGTAGTAAAAAATCGTTTTATCGCGTGGCATTTATTTTTTATACCCTGAACCCATTAAAAATGGGTAAAAAGGGTATTATGGTTTTGTGAAAAAGTATGTAACAGGCATTAGGAAGCATCTCCGACCATATAAGGTATCAGTATCAATAGCCGAGTCGATTTAGCCATGTCCGTCTGTCTGTCTGTCCGTCCGTCTGTATGAACACGCGGATATCAGAGACTACAAGAGCTAGAGACTTCATATTTGGAATATAGGTTCTCCTAATCCCGGGACAGATCAAGTTTATTTCATTTGATCGATAACTCGTCGCATTCAAAAGTTATTGATAAATTTCGATTTTAGTCTAGCGTTTTTGGGACATAACTTCAAAGATATAAGAGCTAGAGACCCCAAATTTGGCATGCATAATCTCCAATAGCATACACATGTAACAAATTTTTCACTTTTTGGATAACACCCCCCAATCCCCCCAAAAGTTCAAAGAGCTCATTTTTGAAGGTATGACCTTGCAATTTGGTTTGGTCACACATTTTATAGCCAATGTTATGTCCTACAAATTTTAGAAAGATCGGACAATAAACACAGAAGTTATTTAAGATTTTACTTTCCATTGTGTGGGGCTCAGTGAAAAATCAACCTAACTGCTTAAACCGCTTGCACAGCTTGTGTGTGTCGGTATGTATACACACTATTAGGCAAGTATGAATGGATGTCAGAACTTGGTTCAGGGTATCTCCTAGTCGGGCACTCCCGACTAGAGCACTCTTACTTGTTTTTTTTCGCGTTGTACAGTTTTTGTTCTAAGATATTGGTAGCAAATGAATTTGATTACAGTTATTATATATTTGAAAGGAAAAAAAGAAAAAATTAAAATAATTATTGGTCGCCGCTGGGGATCTCACCTGTACCTTTCGTTTGGCAGCGTGCCACTTAACCCCTTACGCCACAAGCCGCTTTGATGATCAATGACAAAATCGCTTGAAGAGCACACTATCAAAAGCTTACTTGTTTTGTTTTCCTGCAACCTGCAACTCGCGTTTGTCAGCATTTGTTTTTTCGCGTGGCATTGTTTTTGTTCTAAGCCATTGGAAGCAAATAATTTGATTACAGTTATATATTTGAAAGGATGAAAAAAAATAGTATTAAATTAATAATTAATCAGTCGCCGCCGAGACTCGAACTTGCGAAACTTGCGTTCGTTAGCGCGCCACTTAATCCCTTACGCCACGAGCAGTATTTATGATCGATGACAAAATCGCTTGAAGAGCAGACTGTCAAAAGCTTTCTTGCGCTTGGGTTTGTTTGCTCATAAGCACCTGTTTTCGTTTTGCAATTTTAACCATTGATGAGTTATAAGGGTGTTCAAGTGTACAAGGAAATTAAAAGTAATTGCTTTGAAAACATCGGATTTATAGCCAAAACCGACTTCGAGCTGTATGGCAGCTATAAGATATAGTGGTCCGATCCGGCCGGCACCGACCAATGTGCTGTTTCTTTGAATTATAGCTATATGTGCAAAATTTTATAGCGATAGCTTTGAAAACATGAGACTTATGACCAAAACCGACTTCGAGCTGTATGGCAGCTATAAGATATAGTGGTCCGATCCGGCCGGCACCGACCAATGTGCTGTTTCTTTGAATTATAGCTATATGTGCAAAATTTTATAGCGATAGCTTTGAAAACATGAGACTTATGACCAAAACCGACTTCAAGTTGTATGGCAGCTATAAGATATAGTGGTCCGATCCGGCCGGCTCCGACTAGTGTGCTGTCCCCTTGAATAATAAGTGTCGGTGCAAAGTTGCATCGCGATAGCTCAAAAACTGAGGGACTAGTTTGCATACATACAGACAGACAGACGGACATGGCTAGACCAAATTGTTTCGTTTTTCTAAGCATACTGGCAGTAACTTTTGGGGGTCTCAGACGCTTCCTTCTATGCGTTACAAGCTTCAGCACAAACTTAATATACTATTTTCTTCGAAAAGAGTCTAAAAATATAATAATTTAGAAATTAGAAAATTAGAAAACAGATCATCAACCACTTTCATTCGCAGTTTCTGCACGAAAATATTTTATAAACCAGGATCAACTAACTTCGTTGCTGACGCCTTAACAAGGGTAGTTCACATGTTCAAAGAAGAACCTTTGTCCGAAAATGAAACTATTCATTCTGCCAATAGTAGCTATGAAAACGAGCTTGAAGAAACTAATAAGCCATTGAACCAGTTTAAGCAACAATTACTTATTTAAACAAGTAAGAGTGCTCTAGTCGAGAGTGCCCGACTACGAGATACCCTGAACCCAGTCCTCATACTAATCTTAACACACACATGCTGCAGTACAAGCGGTTTAAGCGGTTAGCTTGCTTTTTAAATCTTAAATAACTTAAATCTTAAATAACTTCTGTGTTTATTGTCCGATCTTATTGAAATTGTTGGGGCAAGCAATTGTCGATAATATGTGTACCCAAACCAAATTGCAAGGTCGTACTGTCGTAAATGCGTTTTTTTGAACTTTTGGGGGGCTTGGGGGGTGGTATCCAAAAAGTGATATATTTGTTACATGTGTACGATATTCGAGATTATACTTGCCAAACTTGGGGCCTCTAGCTCTTATAGCTTTAAAGTTATGTCCCGAAGACGCTAGTCGGAAATCGAAATTTATTGATAACTTTTGAATGCGCCGAGTTATCGATAAAATTAAATAAACTTGATCTGTCCGACTACGAGATACCCTGAACCCAGTCCTCATACTAATCTTAACACACACATGCTGCAGTACAAGCAGTACAAGCGGTTTAAGCGGTTAGCTTGCTTTTTCGCTGAGCCCCACACAATGGAAACTTAAATCTTAAATAACTTCTGTGTTTATTGTCCGATCTTATTGAAATTTTTGGGGCAAGCAATTGTCGATAATATGTGTACCCAAACCAAATTGCAAGGTCGTACTGTCGTAAATGCGTTTTTTTGAACTTTTGGGGGGCTTGGGGGGTGGTATCCAAAAAGTGATATATTTGTTACATGTGTACGATATTCGAGATTATACTTGCCAAACTTGGGGCCTCTAGCTCTTATAGCTTTAAAGTTATGTCCCGAAGACGCTAGTCGGAAATCGAAATTTATTGATAACTTTTGAATGCGCCGAGTTATCGATAAAATTAAATAAACTTGATCTGTCCCTATATGAAGTCTCTAGCTCTTATAGTCTCTGATATCCGCATGTTCATACAGACGGACAGACAGACGGCCGGACAGACATACGGACATGGCTAAATTTTCTCGTATGTTGATACTGATCAAGAATATATATACTTTATATGGTCGGAGATGCTTCCTTATTCGTGTTACATACTTTTGCACAACTTCATTATACCCTTTTTTCCATTCTTAATGGTTTAAGGGTATAAAAACCAAAGGTTTAATTATAAATCAATAAACAGATATGTTCTTGATTCCTCGCCAAACGCAACAGTTCATTCCGCTGCTTTTAACAAAATGAGTAGAACAAAACTTAACTTTTAACTCGTAATCTGTAAAAATGATGCGTTTTATTTAACAAATAAGAAACAAAAATTAAATATATATACATTAGATTATATATTACAAGTAAGAATGCTCTAGTCGGGAGTGCCTGACTAGGAGATACCATCAACCCAGTCCTTACATACATTCATATATACCTATCGGGGGACATACATCCAGAAACACACATGCTGCAAGCAGTGCAAGCAGTTCGGAAAGGAGTTCCTTGTCCGAGGTATAGATCTCAGTCTGACCAAGGCCGGCTTACAAGAATATTTGTAAATCCCTGGGGCGCTGAAATGAGAGTTAGTTATGATCCGTAAATTACACTCGGGGCTGCCTCCGTTTATGCAAATCTTTACCACCCGGAAGCATAACTATTCTATGCCGAGCTAGAACCTCGTATACCCACCGCCTAACCATGCCGGGCTAGAGCCAAGTATACACCTACTACTACGGGCCTTTCGCCGTAGATGTTGTTCGTACTGGGACAAGTGAGGCTCGATCCGCCGCTGGTCGTCGTCCGTGGTTGGATGATCGAGTGTCGGATGGCTGGGTGTGGGCGGCTTCTCTTGACCAAACGACGCTATGGCCATACCAGCGCCTACCGGAGTCACAACCCTTCTGCCGGGGACATTACGCGAGTCTGTGTCATCTGCTGGCAGCGGCTGTGGTAATGTCAACAAGGGGGATGGCGAAGCAGAGCAGGCGTCGCAGGACCAGCGCCTTAAAGGATGGTCTTATGGAGTTTATGGGCAATGAAATTTCTGGGAGTAAGAACTTTGGTGGTCATGGATGAATTGTTCCACCATCGTTTCACTGTGCGGTTTGTGCTTTCCGTAGGGTTTTCCTGGGGGAAGTATGGCGCAGTATACTGTATCTCTACTCCGAGAGATTACGTGAATGACTTACACGCTTGACTTGTAAATTACGCCCCATTGTCACATAAAAATTTACGGGTAACTCCAAATTGACACAGTATCCCTTCTCTGAATGCAGTTTGTAGGTGCGCTGCCGTAGCTTTTCTTAGGGGGATGAGCTCCACCCACTTGGAAAACACGTTATGAAAACCCAAGAGAATCGTGTTTTCATGCTTGGAGCGCGGTAACCAACTAACCAAATCTGCACATAACGGCGTCCATGGCTCTGCCACTTGAAGGGACGGGTGAGCATTCGGCCTGCTGGCTTGAACTGCTCGGCCTTGAATGTACACTTCATGTACCGGGTCGCGTCCCTAAACATCCCAGGCCAATAATACCGTTGTGCCAACCACGAAATCGTCTTGCGCACTCCTTGGTGCCCTATTGTTGGCGCGCCGTGACATTCTTTTGGGACCAGGGCACACAGTCTTCATCGTCGGCACGGTATCCTAAATGACCGTATCTATTCCCGTTTTTCATCACGAAGCCGGTGAACTATTCAGGGTTTTGGGCGATGTGCTCCAGCATCCTGGATATCCATCCGCAAGGGGATTTCTCCTCTACTGCCTGTTGAAACGTGTCCAGAGGCTGCCTGAACAGCGTATCGGCCACCACATTACGTTTTCCTCGTCGGTAATGCACATCAATTTGTAACTGTTGTTGCTCCAGAGCCCAGTTCGCGATCATGCCGGAAGGACTCTCGATTTGAACCATTTAAGTGCCATGTGGGCAGTTACTACATCGACCCTGTAACCTTCCTAAGGGCAACTCATTTTCCGTATTGACCTACTATGGCCAAGCACTCCTTTTCCGTGGATGAATAATTGATCTCTGCGATCAGCAACTTACGACTGGCATAGGCAATTACCCGCTCCTGGCCTCCTATATGCTGCGTCGAAATCGCGCCTAGGCCATGATCGCTTGCGTCTCTCTAAAGATAAATCTTCATGGAAAAGTCGGGACACGCGAGAGCAAGGGCAGTCGTCAGACTAACCTTCAAAATATCCAGAGCTGCCAGCTTTATTCAGAAGAGCCGTCATTGGTTGAATGAAATACACAAAATTGGGCACGAATCGACGATACCATGATGCCATTCCCAGCCAGCCATTCCCAACTCCTTTGAATTCGACTGTGGCTTCAGATTCCGTATTGCGTCCACCTTCAAAGGATCCATCTTTATTCCCTCGCCGCTCACCACATGACCCGAATAAAACAATTATTTTCTGAGGAATGAGCATTCGTTACGGTTCAACTTTAAGTTTGCCGTTGTAAGTCCCTAAAGAACCTCTCATACGTCGGAGCAAATGCCAAATTCCATTGCAATTCACCTCAGCTCTTCCTTACGGCGATAATGGACCCATCGCATTACCCTCGGATATTTACACATCTGTTGCCATATTTAATTTTTATACTCTTTTCGAAGAAAATAGTATATTAGGTTTGTGCTGAAGTTTGTAACGCATAGAAGGAAGCGTCGGAGACCCCCAAAAGTTACTGCCAGTATGCTTAGAAAAAAAAAACAAATGTCCATCTGTCTGTCTGTATGTATGCAACCTAGTCCCTCAGTTTTTGAGCTATCGCGATAAAACTTTGCTTATATTCTTACACTTATTATTCAAAGAAACAGCACATTGGTCGGAGCCGGCCGGATCGGACCACTATATCTTATAGCTGCCATACAACTCGAAATCGGTTTTAGCCATAAATCCGATGTTTTCAAAGCAATTGCTTTCAATTTCCTTGTACACTAAAACTTCCTTATAACTCATCAATGGGTAAAATCGCAAATCGATTGAGTCATAAACAGCGAAGATATGCGTCATTAAATATTTTGAAAAAACAGGTGCATATGAGCAAACAAAGTCAAGCGCAAGAAAGCTTTTGATAGTCTGCTCTTCAAGGTATTTTGTCATCGATCATCAAAACGGTTTGTGGCGTAAGGCGTAAAGAGCCGCGCTAACGAATGCAAGTTTCGCAAGTTCGGGCCTCGGCGCCGACTGATTATTAATTTAATACTTTTTTCTTTTTCTTCCTTTCAAATATATAACTGTAATCAAATTAATTTGCTTCCAATGGCTTAGAACAAAAACAATGCCACGCGAAGAAACAAATGCTGACAAACGCGAGTTGCAGGTTGCAGGAAAACAAAACATGGAAATTTGTAACAGTCGGCTCTTCAAGCAATTTTGTCAGCGATCATTAAAACGGCTTGTGGCGTAAGGGGTAAAGTTGCGAACTGGTGAGCGAAAGGTCCTGGGTTCAAGTGCCAGCGGCGACTTTGGTCATTTATTTTCAGTTTTTCTTATTCTTCTTTTCAAATATATAATAACTGTAATCAAATTCATTTGCTCTCAATGGCTTAGAACAAAAACAATGCCACGCGAAAAAACAAAAGCTCAGTATAAATCGAGTTTGTCAGCGATTCTTAAAACTGCTTGGTGTAAGCAGTAAACAGCAAAACAAGAAAGCTTTTGACAGTCTGCTCTTCAAGGGATTTTGTCAGCGATCATCAAAACGGCTTGTGGCGTAAGGGGTAAAGTTGCGAACTGGCGAACGCAAGGTCCTGGGTTCAAGTGCCAGCGGCGACTTGGTCATTTATTTTCATTTTTTCTTATTCTTCTTTTCAAATATATAATAGCTGTAATCAAATTCATTTATTTTCAATTTCCTAAATTGTTTCCAATTATTTTTTCATACATAAAGTAGCTTTAATAGAATAATTCAAAAGAAAAATTTTAATTCATTGGCAAAACCAATGCCACGCGAAAAAAAATATGGATCTCAAATTCTGAATATAAGCTCTCGTATGTTCAGATTAAGTTTTATGACAATTCAATTTCCGACAGCGGCCTTGAAAGGTATAAGAGCAACAGGCACAACATTTTGTATGTATATTGTAGTATACATATGTAATGTAGTTTTGACTTTTTGGAAAAACTGAAACTTGTTTATTGTTCAATTCGGTAGCACTTATGAATTCTAAGGGATGCGTCCACGAGCTGCAGATAGTGAAACGTTCCTGTTTACATGAATACCTTTATATATTTTATTTTATATGTAGGGGTATATGTATTCGACATTAATATCTGCGAATTAAATAAGCAGTCACGGAAAAATAGTAAAAATTGCTTTAAGGTTCGAAAAGAGTAATTAATCTTCGGCACGCCGAAGATAATCCTTCTCCACTTGTTTTTATTTATACTGAGGGAGGACCCCTACGCGAGCATATACTGCGCACGCGCTGCCGCTGTGCGTTCTGTTACTTTCGTCTCCCATAGCAGTGCTGTCACGACGCGTAAATTTCGATCACTGCCTACTTTACTGGCCGCTATCGCAAACTTTGCCTTCGATGCTGTTCACTAGCGTCTTATCGATACATGCTATGTACCGTTTTCGGGTGTGGAACCAACACGAAACTACACTGCGCAACAAAAAATTTCACCCTGTGAAAAACGCGCATTTCATATTACGCTCCCAGAGTCCTTGCTCGTGCGGTTTTTGTAAAGTAGTTCCTTGGCCGACGTACAGATTTCAGCCGGGGCAAAGTCGGCTCACATAAATATTTGTAAATAGCTGGGGCGCTGAGAAATGGGGTTAGCAATGATCCCTAAATTACACTCGGGGCTGTTTGAATTAAGCAGTCACAGCCAAAGCTCAGAGGCTGCCAGACCTTAAAATAGCGGACACCTCCTTCTATCATATCATATAATAGCACATTATTTGGCAAGGAATCACATTTCCGTTATATCCAACACTTAGGTGATCGCCTCTTTTACAACCAAGATCTCGGTAAGATCTAAACAGAGACTTGAAAATGTATCACCTTAAAATAGCGGACACCTCCTTCTATCATATCATATAATAGCACATTATTTGGCAAGGAATCACATTTCCGTTATATCCAACACTTAGGTGATCGCCTCTTTTACAACCAAGATCTCGGTAAGATCTAAACAGAGACTTGAAAATGTATCACTAAGTTTTTGGATTTGGAGGATGTTCCAATGAAACCAGCCAACGAGTTTGATTTCTTCCGTTCAGGCAACTTCATTGGCACCACCTCAAGAAATAGAAGCGGAAGTTACACTGTGACACTACCATTCAAATATCCCGATCAGTTACATATAGGACACTCCACATCCATGGCACTAACTTAATTAATCAGAAACGAAAGAAAAACAAGTGGGAAAGGATTATCTTCGGCGTGCCGAAGATTTTATACTCTTTTCGAACCGTTAGACAATTTGCACTCTGCTAACTGCTGCACTTTCATCTGTAAGAATTGATATATGATACTAATTTGAATTGAAACATTAAATTTATTTCCAGTTGTATGGCAGTTTTAATATATAGTGATCCGATCTGGCCGGCTCCGATCAATGTGATGTATGTTTAAATAATATGTATCTGTGCAAAGTTTCATCGCGACAGCTTTGAAAACATGGGATTTATGGCCAAAACCGACTTCCAGTTGTATGGCAGCTATAAGATGTAGTCATCCGATCCGGCCGGCTCCAATTAATGTTATGTATGTTTGAATAATAAGTATCTGTGCAAAGTTTTATCGCGATAGCTTTGAAAACATGGGATTTATGGCCAAAACCGACTTCCAGTTCTATGGCAGCTATAAGATATAGTCCAATCCGGCCGGTTCCGACCAATGTGCTGTCCATTTGAATAATAAGTCTCTGTGCAAAGTTTTGTAACGATAGCTCAAAAACTGAGGGACTAGTTTGCATACATACAGACAGACGGACATGGCTAGATCAATTTGTTTTGTCATTCTAAGCATACTGGCAGTAACGACGCTTCCTTCTATGCGTTACAAACTTCAGCACAAACTTAATATACTATTTTCTTCGAAAAGAGTATAATGCAGTAGCAGTCAAACTCGTTATCCATGAGTGCCTGTGATGGGTCACATGAAACAGGTGCCTTCCGTCACCCAACGTAACTCCTTCTATTTATCCCATTATGTTTGAAACCCAATAGCACCACCATAAAAGTACGCATTCCGTTCAACACCTTAAGTACATTTTCGAACGGTAAAAGTCTAAATGACAAACTACATCCTGGACCGGTCCTTCAGTCAGATCTAACAATGCAGATCCTTAAATGGGATTTTTTCCAATACGTATTCAATTCCGATGTTCTAAAAATGTATCGTAAAATCCTAGTAGCCCGTGCAACATACACCCTACCAAAGAATAATTTTTCGCAATCATGCTTTAGAGCTGTTCGACTTTGAATTATGGCCAGTCACTTTTGGTGTTAGCTTTGGCCCCTCCTTAGCAATTCGTTTATTGCAACACCTTGTCAAGGACTATACTCCCCAATGCGAACAAAATCCTGCTCAATAGTATGTATTTTGATGATGTTCTAGGGGTTTTTCAAACCCAACAAGAAGTAATTACCGCTATCCAAGAACATCGAGATGATATCGACTCCGCATGGGTTTCCACTCCGAAAATGGTCAGCAAACCATAAGATTGTGGTGAAGCACATTCCAAAAGATCACCGATTTCGTGAATATTGAAATTGAAGAGTCAAGACTATCGGCATTTTGTGGCAAGCAGACACTGACGAATTCTTGTTTGTCCTTTCTCCACTGTCAACGAGGCAATCATTGACGAATCGTGAGGTTCTATCACAGACTGCGAGGCAATTCGATCCAGCAGAATGGTTGGCTCCTATCATCGTTACGACTAAGATTTTCATACAAGAAATATGACTTCACGAAATAGGCAGCGACCTGAGGCAGGGACCTGAGTGGTTGCAACTCCCTCAACAACAATGACCTTCTCTGCACGAGCTAGTTCCTGAGACAAACTTTGTATAATGTCCCATTAAAAGCCATCTTGCATAGGCATTACTAGAATCTGATATCCTTGAACGCATTTCAAAAAGCAATAGGGAAGTACTCAGAGTTTGCATATCCAAAGGAGTGCAAGTGCTTGCTCGACCAATTTCAAAATTCGGGAATCATCCTAAATTTAGATCCGCTTCTTGATATTGACGGTTTTATAAACGCACGAACGGATTAGCTGCATCCAATCATCCTCCCATAGTCATGCGCATTTACCCGCCTTCCCATCCAATTTACGCTTGCTATATATATATATCCTTGCACGGTGGAAGCTAGCGAAATATTCGTCTTATCACCGCTGTGTATTGGATTCCCAAGCCTAACAATACAAGTCCGCAGCCCATTCACGTACACTGGTGTCCTGGTGTTACATAGGACGAGCATTCCCACTCCAAATGCATTCCGAAAATGGCGCAAACTTTGTTGCACTATTGTTTTCTATTCCTGAGCCAAAAATAGAGGAATCCGCAATGTCAATTCTGAGTCGATGACAGCGCTTGAAAGCACTGACTCAACAGTCACGTCAACGCTGGAAACAGGAGTCCTTTGTGGAGTTACACACTCGGGATCATTCAAAAGACCAGTGGCCAAGCTTATTCTCCTTCCAATCGACTCAAATATTATAGTCCAAAAGCAAGAGTCTCCGTAATCCTAGCTAACTTGCTTGTTGGCTGCTGAGAAGCGCCTCCGAGCAGTCCTCATCAACAAATACTGCCCCAACTGTATGGCCCACCAGTATTCCAAAGCGGGGATCAGTGCCGGATCTGCCAGTATGGGAACCACAACTTGGTGCACATCAGCGAATGTGTACGAAGGGAGGAGTCACCACAATGTCCGGCTGAATGCTAACCGGAACGTGCGCCTAGTAGACGCAGCGACCCGCCTCCTTCCGTCTTCCATATTGCCTTGCACAGCGATTACACTTACACGTCACCACATTCCTGCATTTTAAAGACCTAATTACTTTTGCTTTGTACAGACGAGAGCCGACTGCTCTCGTATTCGTTATTTTCGAATCAACCTCTTAACAATAACAAAGTGAAATTAATATTTTTGGAAATCAACCCCGCATCGTGATTTTCATTGTATTACGCAAAATACAACAAGTAAGGGTGCTATAGTCGGGGGTGCCCGACTAGGAGATAATCTGAACTCTGTTCTTTCATTAATACTTACCTATCAGTGCACATACATACAAACATATATATACTGCAAGCAGTTAGCTTGCGTCTTCACTGAGCCCCACACTGTGGAAAGTTCAATCTTTAACAACATCTGTGTTTAATGTCTGATCTTATTGAAATTTTTTGGACATGGAATCATATTGTCGATCATCTGCATAAACCCGTCTCACTCATATACTCCACATATTTTCCATGGGATACAAGTCTGGATAAAAGGCAGGCCAGTCCATAATTTAACTAACTGAACTACCCTGTTTGCTTCGAAATAAAATTAAGGGGATTGCTTTGTAACACTTTAATGTATTCCCTGCTGTTCAATCGGGATGATGTGAAAAATAATTTAAGCGTTTCTTTCGATGTAAAACCACACCCACGCCATTACCAATAAGAAGGATTCTTTCGAAAAAATCTCCAATAGAATTGGGAATCATCGTGGTCATCAAGATTCCACTTTTTCTTGTCCGAAAGTTGTGGTTTTTGACACTTTATTAAACCATCAGAAGAATACTTAGTCAAGATGGAACTTTTTCTCACAAGGATTCGCTTTTCTCTTTCAAATAGCGCAAGCTTTCTTCTAATTGGCCCTATAACATTTAAAATATTCTCTCAATTTTAGATAATGATAGTCCAGACTCATTGTATGTCAATATTTGTATTCGCTATTTATTTATAGAGTATTGTACCTGTATTCTTGTTAAAAATTATTTAATATTACATTTAAGTTGAAAATAAGTAAGAACGCTGTAGTCTAACGTAACCGACTGCTATTGGCTGAGAAATCCGGGTCGCAATTTTTGGGGGAGATCATCAACAATCTAAATGCCAAATGGTGACACTAGCTTCAAAATTGTAGAAATATACACGTGTTATCGATTTGTTCTTTCGGGTATATTGATTTTCACTATTACGGAGGCGGAAGTGGGCGTGGTCGGAAAATTCTGTCACACCACACGCTGACCAGAAATGTATCTTCCAAGTTTGGAGACTAGCTCTAAAACTGTGCAAGATAAGGATTTTCGCCATTTTTGGGGACGGGAGGTGGCGTGGCCTCAAAACTTTTTAAACCGCTTAAGAGGAAGTGACCAGAATTACCAACCCGTTGTGATACCTGAATGGACTAGTTTTATTCAGGCTACCTAGCTTTGAATGATTGGGGACCATCCAGATGACCGTATAAAACCTAGAATTCGTTTGAAGATCAGAGTTGAAAGCTCTGAAAGATCGGACTGGAAGAAGACACCAATGTATAGATGCCTTGTTTTACATAGAGCTGGGTAGGGAGAGACAGTTGGCTCCTCTTCCTCATCACGACAGCTTCTACAGAGGTTGTTATAGGGGGCTAGTTGTCTAGCAGTATGCCTTCCTACCACTGACCTGTAATTGTGCGGTCTACCGTGTCGAATTTAGTCCTAACTAATTTTTAGAGCTTTTTGAGCGCTGTTTACTGCGACTCGACCAGGTTTGCCGAGCGATTATACAGGTTTTGGTGATGTGCTGGGGCGCAAATTCTTGATTCCCATCCTTGCCAGCTCATTAGCTTGGCAGTTGCCCTAAACTGCTCTGCCATCTCTTTAAAAGATCTGTGGCAATTGTTAACCAATATCGAATTATATTTTATCGGATGTGGAGACTTGATAGCAGCCGCTTCGAAAAAACTGCAATGGTCGAGGAGTACGCTGGTCATAGGGGATCGAAATTCCAGCTCGCTCTGGAACAGACGAGAGCATGGAAAAAGGTGATAGTATGTTTCCTGCTAGCTGCAGTAGTCAGTCGATCTTGGAATTGGACAGTTTCCCAAGAGAGTGTTGGCCTGACGAAAACATTGCTCGGTCCAGTGCTTACCGTCCCTCTTGCACTGAGCAGAGATTGTTTTTCCTATCAGCTCGTTAGGGAGAATGTGTAAGATGTTATCCAAGGTTTCGCTGTTTGTTGTTCGCAGCTCGCCCATAATGGTCAGCTCAGTCGCGAGCTGCACTTTGCCCCTTTTGTGGACGGAAGTCTCTTTGGAAAGAATCGGATTCCATTTGCAAACGACAGCCTGCCCCTTTTATCGAGCGTATCAGCCCATTTGTTGTCTGGATCTCAAGATTGGTAGAACTTAAAGCTCTTAATGGCCCGAGTTACGTTGCTCTCAATGAGGAGATCCGATGGACCCAAGACCCGGAAAATTTGTATTTACGAGTGGCTCGAGTGATTCTTTGCTTAAGGCTGTCCAGGAGTCATCAGGCTCACGTAATTAGCCAAAAGCTTAGCTTTGCTTTCAATGTCTGAGCAAAAACTATATCATGTAGTTACACTTACCTACTTAGGGACATTTTCTAGACCGCTGGGCTAGATATGTAACAATTCTCTGGCTGACCATCAGAATCGATCTTGGCAGCATTGAAAAGCTTCCTGGGACTGATATGGAGCTCTCAAATTTGACTTGACAACCATGGCCCTCTTTCCCTCTTCCTTTGCTGAGGGTGCATAATTTATGAAAAGCCCTCGCATGCGTGAGTGAAATTGACTATGAGACGTTTGTCGTAAACTGGGATGCTTGGTCTCTCTGACGGTGTGGTCGGCAGCAGGCCTTGGATGTGTCCTGTCTCTTGTTGCCAGCTAGTTTGTTTGGCATTAATAAACCAGTTAGGCGCTTGGTGCTACGAAATATTAAGTAATCTCCAGGAGTTCAAACGATAATATAGAGAGTTCGAGCCAAGGTCCCGAGCTTCATTACGATTTTGCTTGGGCTTAAGCTCAATGTGCGCTGCTCTATTGTCTCCATCATTAGAATTAGTAGGCACCAATCAATATATACAAATTTCACACTTGTTATGGGCTACTTAGAGCTTGTATTCTTCTGTCGCTAGTCCAAAAAAATTGCCTCCGCATATCCAAGACTCCAGGATAAGAACGGCATCGACACCACCTTGGCTAAGGCGAAACAGGAGAGCAGCGGCTGCTACTTAAAAGTCTTAAACATTAATAATAACTAGTGAGAACGTTGCAGTCGGGCGGAGCCAACTGCTTAATACTCTGATACCATTTTAAGAACATCTGAAAGCAAGTGAACAGAACATTTTTGCTGGTTTATGGGTGACCCGAAATCGGCCTTACAAGTTTTTGGGGACGGGAGGGGCGTGGTCGATCTTAATAAGGGCTATTTTCCAAATTTTGTAATTTTAGCTCTAAAACTGTGGAAGATACACATTTTCGCGATATTTGGGGGCGGGAGGGGGCGTGGCCCCAACATTTTTTCAGATCTTTAGAGGGGGTGACAAGAAGTCTTTCTCACAAATTTGGTGACTCTAGCTCTAAAACTGTAGAAGACATAAGCTTTCGCGAGTTTTGGGGGCGGGAGGGGGCGTGGCCCCAAAAATTTTGGCCGATCTTTAGAGGGGGTGACAAGAGTCTATCCTACAAATTTCTTGACTCTAGCTCAAAGACTGTGGAAGATATACATTTTCGCGATTTTTGAGGGCGGGAGGGGGCCTGGCCCCCCAATTTTTTTGAAACGATCTTTAGAGGACTTGGCCAGAAGTCTACCCTCAAAGTTTGGTGGCCCTAGCTCTTAAACTGTGCAAGATATAGGCTTCCGTGTTTCGTGGGGGCGGGGTGGCTGGGGGGCGTTCTAGTGGGCGTGGCCGGAAAATCCAGGACGGAATCTTTTGGGGTGGTCAGCCCTAGTCTTAATTCCGAATTTGGGGACTCTAGCTTCAAAATTGCGGGAAATATACACGTGTTATCGAATTGTGCATTCATGTATATCGATTTTCGCGATTACGGGGGCGGGAGTGGGCGTGGTAAAAATTTTTTTTTATCTATAGAGGACGTAACCAGTAATATATATTCCAAATATGGTGACCTTAGCTCAAAACTGCGGGATTTATAAGCATTTCAAATTAACTTTGGAGGGGGGCCTTTGAGCGTAAAAATGGGCGTGGCCGATAAACCTAGCATCCAATTTTTTTGGGAGGTCACCAGCAATATACCTACCAAATTTGATTACTCTAGCGTCGAAATTGGGGGAGATATTCACGTTTAATCGATTTGTGATTTGAGGTGTTTCGACATGTTATCGATTGCCAGCCTCCCAGTAGGCGTGGCATAAATTTTAAACAAACTTGAATTGAAGCAGATAGCTTTCATAACACAAAAGATTTCAAGAGTCTATCTAATATCGTTTCGGAAATACGTGCGTTCATCCAGACAGAACGGACATCCGATAAAACCAATATACTATGAGTACCTTCGGTATCAGAGTATAATAATTCTTAGAGACATCTTCAGTTCTAATCTTCACCTCAGTTTGACCGGCATCATCGTTGGGTTCTTCCAGCAAAAAATCCACATCGATTCTGTCGAGATGGCCGAGGTCCCTGGCCAGCTCTGATATGACAGAGTCCATACCATCCGATTTGGCTACAGCCTCAGCAGATTTGTCGTTGACCATCCGCCAGTCTTCAGTGGTGTATTGTGAGTTGCACACCTCAAAGATCTGGAGGATCACGTAAGGTACCACCGGTTTTGAGGACATGCATACCCTGGCTCGATGTATGATAAGCACGTTGCACCTTCTTTTTCATATTTTCCGGAACCTCTAGCCTCAAGTTTGCAGCGTACGGAGACGTCTCGGTAGGTAACAGGTTGCGCTGTACAACAACATCCATGTAATTATCGCATCAATAGAAAATTATTTAAAGACAGAATGCACTCTCTGTAACTGAGCAGAGAGAAAATAAACGTATAAAACATTGATAAAACCAAAACCAAACGGTCATTATGTTTGCTAGTGCTTTAATTTAACTTACATAGTCATATAGCTTATTGCCCACCGGCAAGTTTTAACTGTTCGCTTAGTGCTCGAACATTTTGGCGCCCTCGGGTGTACAACGTTAAAATTAGAATTTTGGAGTCGACCGCCGTTTGGACTTGGAATTCGCCAGCTTCGCATTTGCTGATTTTGATTTCTCTAGATATTGCCCAGTGGATATTGTCCAGTGGTTATCGCCCAGATTAAAGATCAAAGATTTTATTACACTTGCAATACATAAATATATATATGTATATATAATAATGAGTAAGAAGTCGGCTACGCCCGACTGCGTAATACTCTGATATAATTGTAAGAACAGCTGAAAGCTGTTGGAACATAACCTTTTTGCTGGTGTTTTGGTGACGGCGTTTGTGGTCGTTGTTTGACCGTTGTGTAAGCTTTACAGAAATCTACCTTTCCAGTTATGTAATTCTAGCTCTAAGACTGTGGGAGATATGGATTTTCGCAATGTTTGGGGCGGGAGTTTGCGTGTTCGAAATTTGATTCTATGATCTGTAGAGGACGTCGCCAATAATATATATTCCAAATATGGTGACTCTAGCTCTAAAACTGCGGGAGATATAGGCATTTCCAATTAATTATGACGCTAGTAGGCTACTAGTGGGTGTGGCCGGGTGTGTAACCTAGAATCCATTTATTTGGGGAGGTCACCGGCAGTATACCTACCAAGTTTGATGCATATATATTTTGACATAGAAACTATCATGCGTTTCGTTAATAACTTTCTTAATGAGCATTGAAAAAATTTAAAATAAATATGGTGTAAAGATATGTTTATTTATTTTCAAAATAGATGAACAAACAATTACAAAAGTATTTTAATATGAATAATGTTTAGACAACAGCTAACATTAAGTATTTGCCAGTTGGCAATAAGCAAATGATTTCGCGATTTTAATGGAATACGATTGAAAGATGACCGCACAATTTGACTTTGGTTGTACTCTTTTCGAAGAAAATAGTATATTAAGTTTGTAACGCCTAGAAGGAAACGTCTGAGACCCCCAAAAGTTACTACCAGTATGCTTAGAATGAAAAAAAAAAATTGATCTAGCCATGTCCGTCCATCTGTCTGTATGTATGCAAACTAGTCCCACAGTTTTTGAGCTATCCTGATCAAACTTCGCACAGAGACTTATTATTTAAAGGGACAGCACATTGGTCGGAAAGTGCCGGATCGAACCACTATATCTTATAGCTGCCATACAAATGGATATGAATGTTTCAATAGAAAATTTAAGTTCATATGATATCAATTTTTACAGCTAATGAAAGTGCTGTAGTTGGCAGAGTGAAAATTGTCTAAAGGTTCGAAAAGAGTATAAAATCTTCGGCACGCCGAATATAATCATTTCCCAATTGTTTTTTTTGGCAATGTTTCTGCATTTTATTTGTCTCTGTTAAGTGACAGACGCAGAGAGTGCATGCTGTCTTGGTAGAGGGCCAGAGAGCAGCAGCTGTTAATGAACATGTTTAGTTTTTACAATTCAAATGCCTTAGTATCGGCCACGTTGAATGCCCGTGGGGCTTCAAATATTAATTGGTAAGGGAGCCAACCGATGGATTGCTCGCTTAAAGACCTCGAACTTAGTCCTGACGCTGGCCACTCGCACTCTTCCATCCGCGCTTTTCGTCGTCTCCTCCACCCCCAACATCCATTGCTGTGGTGGAGCGTTGTCCTCGTGGACCACGACTACGGCCCAGACGCTGATGTTGGGCTGCCCGACTGCCCACTTTTGGCGCTGCTGCAGGTTCAGGTAGTCTTTGGGCCAGTCGACACCGAACCGCTGCTTAAGCTGCAGATCAGCTGCCAGCGTTGCAAGTATATCAGATTGGTTTCTTCCACCTCCACCAGCGCTACGAGCGTTGTCCCGTCGAGCAGGTGCGCTGGCTTTATCGCGTCGCCGTCGTTGGGATTGGCGCTGTCGGCGAAGATTGGCCTGGAATTGAGGATGGCCTCCACCAGCACGGTTGCCAGCTTGTCTTGCCGTAGAAGCGCGCCTCCAATTGCCCTAATCATAAGGTGCTTGGCGGACTTTACTGCAGCCTCCCAAAGGCCGCCAAAATGCGGCGCTCGTGGCGGGATGAACACGAATGTTACACCCTTGGCTGTAGCAAACTCAGCTATGGCATCCCGGTTGGCGTTGAAACTCTCTCGCAAATCCGCCAGTATGCGTGCAGCACCCACAAAGTTGGTGGCACTGTCGCAATGTATGCGCTTGACAAGCCCACGTCTGCCGACAAACCTGGATAAGCACATAATGAAAAAATTAGCGGTTAGATCAGATACAACTTCTAAATGTACAGCTTTGGACGTAAAACAAACAAATTCCCAACGTGACAGGGATTGGACCACAGACGTCCACTCCGCTGATTTCGAAAGTCGTATTCCCATGTATCCGATCAGCGGGTAAGTTTCCCATTATTGGCTTGCCAATATCGGTTTGTACCTAAAACAATAATCGCAACGCCGTACTATGGCGCTGCAAGCCTGGCGAGCGTTTATGAGCCAAATTTGCTGCCGAAGCATGCTCACTAGCGCACATGGACCAGCGTGGCAATTGTTTCGGTGCAAAAACTGCAGATACAAATTGATAAGCCGACATATCTTTGAGATAAGCAATGTAAACTTTGCATTATGTGGCAGCGGCGCTTTCAATAAGCGGCCTCCAACACGCAGCAATCTCCAAGCTAGCTCTCTGATATGGACACATAAATGGACTTAACTTTTGGTAAGAAGATTGCCGAATTGGCGATTTGTCACCAATGCAGTACCACCTCAGAAAACGACAAAAAAGCAAGTGAGAACGTTGCAGTCGGGCGGAGCCGACTGCGTAATACTCTGATACAATTTTAAGAACAGCTGAAAGCAAGTGAACAGAACATTTTTGCTGGCTGCGGGAGATATAAGCATTTCAAATTAATTTTGGAGGGGGGCTGGTGGGCGCAATAATGGGCGTGGCCGATAAACCTAGCATCCAATTTTTTTGGGAGGTCACCAGCAATATGCCTACCAAATTTGATTACTCTGGCTTTAAAATTGTGGGAGATATTCACGTTTAATCGATTTGTGCTTTGAGGTGTATCGACATGTTATCGATTTGCCAGCCTCCCAGTGGGCGTGGCATAAATTTGAAACAAACTTGATCTGAAGCAGATAGCTATAATCATAACACAAAAGATTTCAAGAGTCTATCTAATATCGTTTCGGAAATACGTGAGTGCATCTAGACAGACAGACGGACAGACGGACGGTCTGACGGACATCCGACAAAACCAATATACTATGAGTACCTTCGGTATCAGAGTATAAGAACTCGCACCAAAATGGGGTTTGAGCGTGATCAATTTATGTTTCAACAAAATAACGACCCAAAACACACTGCTTGGCAGTACAAATGTGGATTTTATGCACCACTAAATAGTCAAAAGCTTCCCCACAGAGTCCCGACACAAGTCGACACAAGTCAATAATCTATAGTCATATCTTCAGCTAAAAGTTAGCGAGAACCATGTTTCATCAAAAGTATTCTTAAAGCAGGTGCTGCGGATGAATGATCCAACATACATAGGTCCCGAATATAACCGTAAATTGGTGGAATCAATGCCAAGACGCTTGGAGGATATATGTGACAGTAAGGGACACAAACAAAATAATAACTTAAGCTGCATTACTTAAATTTTCGTAAAATAAGTAAAAGAAGTGGGAAAGGATTATTTTCGGCGTGCCGAAGACTCTATACTCTTTTCGAACCTTTAGGCAATTTTCAATCTGCCAACTGCACCACTGAAATTTCAAAAGTAGTAAAAAATCGTTTTATCGCGTGGCATTTATTTTTTGCTTTAAGAATTGGTATCAAATGAATTTAAATATTTCTTTTAAATTATTGAATTCAAGCTATTTGATATATGTTTGACAAAAATAATTAGAAACAAGTGGGAAAGGATTATCTTCGGCGTGCCGAAGATTTTATACTCTTTTCGAACCTTAAGGCAATTTTCACTCTGCCAACTGCACCACTGAAATTTCAATAGTAGTAAAAAATCGTTTTATGGCGAGGCATATTTTTTTTTGCTCTAAGAATTTGTATCATTTGAATTTAAATGTTTATACTCTTTTCGCAGAAAATAGTATATTAAGTTTGTGCTGAAGTTTGTAACGCATAGAAGGAAGCGTCTGAGACCCCCAAAAGTTACTGCCAGTTTGCTTAGAAAAACAAAACAAATTGATCGAGCCATGTCCGTCTGTCTGTATGTATGCAAACTAGTCCCTCAGTTTTTGAGCTATCGCGATGCAACTTTGCACAGACACTTATTATTCAAGGGGACAGCACATCGGTCGGAGCCGGCCGGATCGGATCACTATATCTTATAGCTGTCATACAACTTGAAGTCGGTTTTGGTCATAAGTCCAATGTTTTCAAAGCTATCGCGATAAAACTTTGTTCAGATACTTATTATTCAAAGAAACAGCACATTGGTTGGTGCCGGCCGGATCGGACCACTATATCTTATAGCTGCCATACAACTCTAAGTCGGTATTGTCCATAAATCCGATGTTTTCAAAGCAATTGCTTTCCTTGTACACTTGAACATCCTTATAACTCATCAATGGGTAAAATCGCAAAGCGATTGAGTCATAAACAGGGAAGATATGCGTCATTAAATATTTTGAAAAAACAGGTGCATATGAGCAAACAAACCCAAGCGCAAGTAAGCTTTTGACAGTCTGCATTTCAAGGGATTCTGTCATCGATCATTAAACCGGTTTGTGGCGTAAGGCGTAAAGAGCCGCGCTAACGAACGCAAGTTTCCCAAGTTCGAGTCTCGGCGGCGACTGATTATTAATTTAATACTTTTTTCTTTTTCTTCCTTTCAAATATATAGCTGCAATCAAATTCATTAGCTACCAATGCCTTAGAACAAAAACAATGCCACGAGTTTGTTAGTGATTTTTAAAACTGCTTGGTGTAAGCAGTAAAAAGCAAAACAAGTAGGCTGTAGACAGTCTGCTCTTCAAGAGAATTTGTCATAGATCATTAAAACTGCTTGTTGCGTAAGGGATAAAGTGGCGCCCTGTCAAACGAAAGGTACAGGTTCGATCCCTAGCGGCGGCGACCAATAAATATTTTCATTTTTTCTTATTCTTCCTTTCAAATATAAAACAACTGTAATCAAATTCATTTGCTACCAATATCTTAGAACAAAAACTGTACAACGCGAAAAAAACGATCAGATAATTGAGTTTGTCAGCGCATTTCAAAACTGCTTGGTGGCGTAGGTATGAGAGTGCTGCACTGACAAACGGGGAGACACGGCTCAAATTCCAGCCGCTACATATTGCTTTTTATTTTTTTCTAATTATTTTTTCAAATATATATCAAATAGCTTGAATTCAATAATTTAAAAGAAAAATTTATATTCATATGATACAAATTCTGAGAGCATAATAAATGCCACGCGATAAAACGATTTTTTAATTCTATTGAAATTTCAGTGGTGCAGTTGGCAAAGTGAAAATTGCCTAAAGGTTCGAAAAGAGTATAAAATCTTCGGCACGCCGAAGATAATCCTTTCCCACTTGTTTTTTTTTAAAATTATTGAATTTAAGCTATTTGATATATATTTGAAAAAATTAACTATAAAACAAATAAAAAGCAATAAGTCGCGGCTGGGATATGAACCATGCTCTCCCGTTTGTCAGTGCAGCACTCTAGTACCTACGCCACCAAGCAGTTTTGAAATGCGCTGACAAACTCGATTGTTGTATAGTTTGTGTTCTAAGGCATTGGTAGCAAATGAATTTGATTACAGTTCTTTTATATTTGAAAAGCAGAATAAGAAACAAGTGAGATCGTTGCAGTCGGGCGGAGCCGACTGCGTAATACTCTGATACCATTTTAAGAACAGCTGAAAGCAAGTGAACAGAACAACAATTGTGGGAGATATTCACGTTTAATCGATTTGTGATTTGAGGTGTATCGACATGTTATCGATTTGCCAGCCTCCCAGTGGGCGTGGCATTAATTTGAATCAAACTTGATCTGAAGCAGATAGCTAAAATCATAACACAAAAGATTTGAAAAGTCTATCTAATATCGTTTCGGAAATACGTGAGTGCATCCAGACAGACAGACGGACAGACGGACGGCCTGACGGACATCCGACAAAACCAATATACTATGAGTACCTTCGGTATCAAAGTATAAAAAACCAATAAGTCGCGGCTGGGAATGTTCTTTCGTTTATCAGCGCAGCACTCTAATACTTACGCCACCAAGCAGTTTTGAAATGCGCTGACAAACTCGATTATACTGATCTTTTCTTTTGCGTTGTATGTGTAATGACCAGTCGACGTTGAGTTTCGTACGCGCGAGCTTTCGTTTGTCAGCGCCACTTTACCCCTTACGCCACAAGCAGTTTTGATGATCTATGACAAAATCCCTTGAAGAGCAGATTGTCAAAAGCTAACTTGTTTTGTTTTCTTGCAACCTGCAACTCGAATTTGTCAGCTTACACCAATCAGTTTTAAAAATCGCTGACAAACTCTATTATGCTGAGCATTTGTTTTTCGTGTGGCATTGTTTTTGTTCTAAGACATTGGAAGCAAGTTACTTTGACTACAGTTATTTTATATTTAAAAGGAAGAATAAGAAAAAATTGAAATAAATGACCAGTCGTCACTGAGACTCGTACTTGGAACCTTTCGTTTGTCAGCGCCACTTTACCCCTTACGCCACAAGCAGTTTTGATGATAGATGACAAAATCGCTTGCAGAGCAGACTGTCAAAAGCTTTCTTGTGATTGGGTTTGTTTGCTCATATGCACATGTTTTTTCGAAATATTTAATGACGCATATCTTCGCTATTTGTGACTCAATCGTTATGCCATTTTTCCCATTGATGAGTTATAAGGATGTTCAAGTGTACAAGGAAATTTAAAGCAATTGCTTAGAAAACATCGGATTTATGGACAAAACCGACTTAGAGTTGTATGGCAGCTATAAGATATAGTGGTCCGATCCGGCCGGCACCGACCAATGTGCTGTCCCCTTGAATAATAAGTGTCTGTGCAAAGTTGCATCGCGATAGCTCAAAACTGAGGGACTAGTTTGCATACATACAGACAGACAGACAGACGGACATGGCTACTTCAATTTGTTTTGTTTTTCTAAGCACACTGGCAGTAACATTTTGGGGTCTCAGACGCTTCCTTCTATGCGTTACTAACTTCAGCTCAAACTCAATATACTATTTTCTTCGAAGAGAGTATAAAAAAGATTTACATATTCAAGCTACTAAAGCTAGAAATAAAGATAAAATTGGAGAAATATAATATCTTAAATAATTTGATAATATTGGATAAGTTTATTCCTTAGTAAATAACTTAATTGCAACACAAAAACTTGATTAATTCCGATTAAACCAACTTTATTAGGACCTTTACGAATTTGAATATACCCTAAAACCTTACGTTATAATACTGTTAAAAAGGCTACTCTTACTAAGACACAAATAATAAATAATAAACCTTAAATTAAAAACATAATTAACTCTATATAAATCAAGTACTATTTGTAATTTAAATAGCATAAATAAATTAAAAATTTATTGCACTAATCTGCCAAAATAGCTTACTTATTTATTAATATTATTTTTGAAAATATAATTATTTTAATATTTGGTCCTTTCGTACTAAAATATTATTATTTCTTAAAAATGAAAACCAACCAGGCCTTCTTCGGTTTGAACTCAGATCATGTAAAAATTTAAAAGTCGAACAGACTTAAAATTTGAACGGCTACACCCAAAATTATATCTTAATCCAACATCGAGGTTGCAAAAAAATTACGCTGTTATCCCTAAAGTAAATTAAATTTTAAATCATTATTAATGGATCAATTATTCATAAATTAATGGTTTTAAAAGTTAAAAGTTTTTTAAATTTTAATATCACCCCAATAAAATACTTTAATTTATTATAATAGAAATATTCTTAATAATTAACTTGAACCGTGCTCTCCTGTTTGTCAGCCCAGCACTCTAATACTTACCCCCAAAGCAGTTTTGAAATGCGCTGACAAACTCGATTATACTGATATTTTCTTTTGCGTTGTATAGTTTTTGTGCTAGGGCATTGGTAGCAAATAAATTTGATTACAGTTATTTTATATATGAAAAGCAGAATAAGAAAAAATTTAAATAATTATTGGTCGCTGCCTTTCGTTTGTTAATGCGCCACTTTACCCCTTACGCCACAAGCAGCTTTGATGATCGATGACAAAATCGCTTGAAGAGCAGACTGTCAAAAGCTTACTTGCTTTGCTTTTTACTGTTTACGCCAAGCAGTTTTAAAGATCGCTGACAAACTCGATTATACTGTTTGTTTGTTTTTTCGCGTGGCTTGTTTTAGTGCTAAGACATTGGTAGCAAATGAATTTGATTACAGTTATTTTATATTTTCAATGCGGAATAAGAAAAAATTAAAATAATCATTGGTCGCCGCTAGGAATCGAGCGCCACCTTACCCTTTACGCCACAAGCAGTTTTGATGATCGATGACAAAATCCCTTGCAGAGCAGACTATCAAAAGCTTACTTGCGCTTGACTTTGTTAGCTCACCTGTTCCTTCAAAATATTTAATGACGCATATCTTCGCTGTTTATGACTCAATCGATTTGCCATTTTATCCATTGATGAGTTATAAGGAAGTTCAAGTGTACAAGGAGATTGAAAGCAATTGCTCTGAAAACATGGGATTTATGGCCAAACCCGACTTCGAGTTGTATGGCAGCTATAAGTTATAGTGGTCCGATCTGCCCGGTTCCGACCAATGTGCTGTTTCTTTAAATAATAAGTAAATGTGCAAAGTTGTATCGCGATAGTTTTAAGAACATGGGATATATAGCCAAAACCGACTTCGAGTTGTATGGCAGCTATACGATATAATGGTCCGATCAGGCCGGCTCAGACCAATGTGCTGTCCCTTTGAATAATAGGTTTCTGTGCAAAGTTGCATCGCGATAGCTCTAAACCTGAGGAACTAGTTTGCATACATGCAGACAGACAGACAGACGGACATGGCTAGTTCAATTGGTTTTGTTTTTCTAAGCATACTGGCAGTATTTTTTTTTTGGGAATCTCAGACGCTTCCTTCTATGCGTTACAAACTTCAGCACAAGCTTAGTATACTATTTTCTTCGAAAAGAGTAGAAACAAACAAGAGTGCTCTAGTCGGGAGTGCTCCAGTTCTTACATTAATTTTTACTTATATATCACATATATACAAACATTCACATACTGCAAGCAGTTTAAGCAGCTAGCTTGCTTCGTCAATCAAACAGTTGACATAGTTATTTAATGCGCCCCGCTCTATGGAAAGTTGTCGAAAGCCACTTTGGTCCTTATTGTCCGATCTTATTGAGATTTGTTTTGCATACAATAGGTAATCAGATGTGAGATCAAACCCAATTGCAAGGTCATACCTTAAAAAATTCGGGATTGGGGGGTGGTATCCAAAAAAGGTGAAATATTTTTTATATGTGTATGCTATTCGAGATTATACATGCCAAATTTGGGCGCTCTAGCTCTTATAGTTTTTAAGTGATGACCAAAAAATGTTTTTCTGAAATCGAAATGTATCGATATCTTTTGAGCGGGACGAGTTATCGGTTAAATTAAATAAACTTGATTTGTCCCGGGACGATTCATTCATGGGTCTTCGAGCGACAAAACGGAACATTCTCTCGGTTTTTCGACACGCTTGGCCCCTTAAGCCCTCTGACTAGTCAGAGGTTTCAAGGCAAAGATCCTTTTCAAATGCTTAAATAAGAACGTTTGGCGCATGCATATGTATACGCAGCCAGACTGCAGAAGGTTGTCGCATTTCGTTGTTGACATACAAATCAAAAGTAGCCCCCCTGAAGACCAAGCCACTTCCAAGACTTGAGTTGCGGGCGGCTCACCTTCTCGCAGATCTCTGTCACTGAATTAGAAATCTTAAACGATTACCGAATGGACGGACTGCTCTTTGGTCTGATTCAGAAGTCACACTTCATTGGAAAAATCGCATCCTTCGTCGTTGGCAACATTTGTGTCGAATCGTGTGCCTGGAATTCAAGAGAGGACAGTGAACGCTGAGTGGCGCCATGTACCCACAAAGCAGAACCCAGCAGATATTATTTCAAGACTAGCTGCTCTCGTCAATTTTGTTAGACGTACCCTGGAGATAGGCAAAGTAACTGTATGAGTGGCAGCTATGGTAGACCGACCAGATCACATGAAAACTATGGATAGTTTTTCATCGTATGCTGGGCTGCTGAGAGTGTTCGCTCATGTGTTCCGCTTTGTTCAAAAAAGCAACAACAAATCAATAAAATGTATCACTAAGCCACTCAAAAGAAAAGAAGCTTTTGAAAAAAAAAAATGGTTGAAGTCATCCAACGAATTGAATTTAAAGATGACATAGCCTGCAGTGTCTCAATCTATTTATATATGTGTATAATGGATCTTGGTGCTCATTTTTATACCCTGAACCCATTAAAAATGGGTAAAAAGGGTATTATGGTTTTGTGCAAAAGTATGTAACAGGCATAAGGAAGCATCTCCGACTATATAAAGTATATATATTCTTGATCAGTATCAACAGCCGAGTCGATTTAGCCATGTCCGTCTGTCTGTCCGTCTGTCCGTCCGTCTGTATGAACACGCGGATATCAGAGACTACAAGAGCTAGAGACTTCATATTTGGAATATAAAATATCGTAGTGCCGGGACAGATCAAGTTGATTTCATTTTATCGATAACTCGACCCATTCAAAAGTTATCGATAAATTTCGATTTCAGACTAGCGTTTTTGGACTATAACTTAAAAGTTATAAGAGCTAGAGGCCCCAAATTTGGCATGTATAATCTCGAATAGCATACACATGTAACAAATTTTTCACTTTGTGGATACCACCCTCCAATTTCCCCAAAATTTAAAAAAAGCATTTTTGAAGGTACAACCTTGCAATTTGGTTTGGTCACACATTTTATAGCCAATGTTATGTCCTAAAAATTTCAGAAAGATCGCAAAATAAACACAGAAGTTTTTTAACATTTTACTTTCCATTGTGTGGGGCTCGGTGAAAAGCAAGCTAACTGCTTAAACCGCTTGCACTGCTTGTACTGCTTGAACTGCGGCATGTGTGTGTTTAGATTAGTATGCATGATTGTAAGAACTTGGTTCAGGGTATCTCCTAGTCGGGCACTCCCGACTAGAGCACTCTTACTTGTTGTTGTTGCGAGTATGCTGTTTCTTTGAATAATAAGTATTTGTGCAAAGTTTTATTGCGATAGCTTTGAAAACATGGGATTTATGACCAAAACCGACTTCAAGTTGTATGGCAGCTATAATATATAGTGGTCTGATCCGGCCGTCTGGTCGACAAAATCCCTTGAATAGCAGACTGCCAAAATCTTACTTGCGCTTGACTTTGTTTGCTCATATGCACCTGTTCTTTCAAAATATTTAATGACGCATATCTTCGCTGTTTATGACTCAATCGATTTGCGATTTTACCTATTGATGAGTTATAGGGATGTTCAAGTGTACAAGGAAATTGAAAGCAATTGCTTTGAAAACATCGGATTTATGGCTAAAACCGACTTCGAGTTGTATGGCAGCTATAAGATATAGTGGTCCGATCCGGCCGGCTCCGAACAATATAAAAATTAGGTCGCCACGCCCTTTGGTTCGACCGCTACAGAAAGTTGCTTGTTGGCAATATTGGGCCATAGTGGTACATAAACCAATATTTCCTTGGAAATAGCTTGCAATGATTTTGATATATTTTGAAAATTTAGGTATGATAAGAGATAAAATAGTTTTTATTGTTATTACAGCAAAGGTAAACTTTGAATTTAAGGCAATTAGACGTTGGTGTTCCAGTCTTGCATTATCTGCAATGTCCTTTTGCACCAAATACTACCCAATGTTGCATTTTATCTTGAAGTCTGATGGATTCGATCAGTATCAACAGCCGCGTCGATCTAGCCATGTCCGTCTGTCTGTCTGTATGAACATGCGGATATCAGAGACTATAAAAGCTAGAGACTTCATATTTGAAATATAAGTTCTCTTAGTCCCAGGACAGTACAAGTTTATTTCATTTTATCGCTAACTCGTCCCGTTCGAAAGTTATTGATAAATTTCGACTTCAGACCAGTGTTTTTTGGTCATAACTTGAAAGCTATATGCCCAAATTGGGCATATATAATCTCGAATATCATACACATATTACAAATATTCAACTTTTTGGATACCACCCCCATATCCCCCCAAAAGTGAAAAAAACGCATTTTTGATGTTATGACCTTGCAATTTGGTTTGGTCACAGATTTTATAGCCAATGTTATGTCCTAAAATTTCAGAAAGATCGGATAATAAACACATAAGTTATTTAAGATTTTACTTTCCATTACATGTATGTATACACACTGATAGACTAGTATGAATGTAAGGACTGGGTTCAGGGTATCTCCTAGTCGGGCACTCCCGACTAGAGCACTCTTACTTGTTTGAACGGAGGTTGACCCTGTAAAGCTCCATAAGCATATCTGCCAGATCTACTCCTCCGATACCCTTACTGTAAGAAGCAACAATCGCAGGCCTTGCAACATCAATAAAGGCTTTATCTTTTTCACTCCAACGTTTGCATAACCCAACAGGTTGATAGTAGAGGGCGTAACTTGTACAGTTTGTCAAACTAATTCGAATCTCTTTTTTCGCATTGCTAAGTGTTCTCGCTGAAGTGCAAATATTTCATCAAACCTTCCTCGAGGAATTGAATCTGTTATAGCGGTAAGCTTTAAATCTTTTGACCATGCCATTTTGAGTTGTAGCAATTTTAAAACACCCAAGTACAACAAAATACCAATATATCGTTTGATATCCTCTCCAGTACATTTAAGCTCTATGCCGTGTTCTTGCAGTCCATACAAATCAGTTTGCTTTGTGATCAAATTAATTACGTGGCTATCAAAAAAGGTGCCAAAGTATTCTACTGGCGTCATAACGTTGTTGACTTTCAAAGTATTGTCTTCTTCCCAAATACTCTCTGAAGCTTCAAATTGCAATGTTCTCCACTTTAGTGTCTTAGGATCAACTTTTTCGAAACAATTATTAGCATCAACACACATTTCCTGCTCTCATTCTTTGCAATCATATTTCCAAGAAGGTCAATCTCTATGATCATTTTCAAATTGTTCTCTAGCACTGCAGAAATGTCTCATCACTACTTTCTTCATCAGTAGAGGCATCCCAATTGAAGTAAAGAATGCTCTCAATAGCTTCATCTGACAAGCCTTTCTCTTTCGGTCTCATATCTAAGTACAAAAATATTTATTCCCAAAATTGCCGAAGGTTGCTCAAAAGCAACATTACAACTTTGAAAATCAGTCACTTGCTTATTATTCAAAATCAGTTAAATTCAACTATAGCACAATTAAGATAGACTTTCGCTTAAAAATGTTTCATTTATACTTCATTACTTTTTTTTATTATTATGAAAGTAATTCACTTATTTTAACACCTCCTCTGAATTTCACAACAACATATTTGGCGACGCGCGTGCACTGTTCTGCAAATAACTTCGCCAAATGATCTGCAAATTTACTTTTTTTTGCTCGAATTTTGTGTGGATACATAAAAGTCCATATATCATCAAGAATTAGCAGAATAAAACAAAAGGAATGCTTACCGTTAGCCGTTAAACAATGCAAATTCCTCACTGACAACACTGGGGTCGAAAGGGTTAATATATTAACCGTAAAATATTTTGAATGTAAAATCCGTGTTCCGAAACCGCAGTAACTTGAGGCACATAAGAAACACTGGTCTGAAATTAAATTGGTCGATAACTTTTGAACTGTAAGAACTTTGGTAAATATTAAACAAGCTTGATTTGTCCCGGGATTACGAGAACTAATATTCCAAATATGAATAATGCGATGTATGACTTGTACGTAGGTCGTACTTATTGGGCCACAAAAGTCGACGCCACAAATAGAAAATGGGCGGATCGCTCGTAGTTCATCTGCTGGCCATTTTCCCATTATTTGGGTTAACGAACGAGGTAGGCATTTAAAACTAAATATGCATGATCTCACAGTCTGACGACAGAGCTCTTGGCCGTTAACTAACCAAAGTCGACCACGAAGAAGACTCACTCACAGTTTCTGGCAAATTGCGAGCTTTTAGTGAGGAGCATAGAAAACTTCGAGTCATATGAAATAAGTTTACAAGTCGTCCCCATACTCGCAACAACAAAAATGAGCACCAAGATCCATTATACACATGTATAAATGGATTGAGACACTGCAGGCTATGTCCTCCT
This sequence comes from Drosophila flavopinicola, assembly GCA_035042425.1. Classification (NCBI taxonomy): domain Eukaryota; kingdom Metazoa; phylum Arthropoda; class Insecta; order Diptera; family Drosophilidae; genus Drosophila; species Drosophila flavopinicola. The sequence continues at coordinate 12,002 of JAWNLL010000208.1, read as the reverse complement.
TAAAATCAATTCGTTGGATGACTTCAACCATTTTTTTTTTTGCTTTTTTTAACAAAGCGGAACACATGAGCGAAGACTCTCAGCAGCCAGGCATACGATGAAAAACTATCCATAGTTTTCATGTGATCTGGTCGGTTTACCATAGCTGCCACTCATACAGTTGCTTTATCTATCTCCAGGGTACGTCTAACAAAATTGACGAGAGCAGCTAGTCTTGAAATAATATCTGCTGGGTTCTGCTTTGTGGGTACATGGCGCCACTCAGCGTTCACTGTCCTCTCTTGAATTCCAGGCACACGATTCGACACAAATGTTGCCATCGACGAAGGATGTGATTTATTCCAATGAAGTGTGACTTCTGAATCAGACCAAAGAGCAGTCCGTCCAATCGGTAATCTTTTAAGATTTCTGATTCAGTGACAGAGATCTGCGAGAAGGTGAGCCGCCCACAACTCAAGTCTTGGAAGTGGCTTGGTCTTCAGGGGGGCTACTTTTGATTTGTATGTCAACAACGAAATGCGATAACCTTCTGCAGTCTGGCTGCGTATACATATGCATGCGCCAAACGTTCTTATTTAAGCATTTGAAAAGGATCTTTGCCTTGAAACCTCTCAACTTTGCACAGATATTTATTATTCAAAGAAACAGCACATTGGTCCGAGCCACTATATCCATACAACTCGAAGTCGGTTTTGGCCATAAATCCGATGTTTTCAAAGCAATTGCTTTCAATTTCCCTGTACACTTGAACTTCCTTATAACTCATCAATGGATAAGATCGCAAATCGATTGAGTCATAAACAGCGAAGATATGCGTCATTAAATATTTTGAAAGAACAGGTGCAGATGAGCAAACAAAGTGAAGCGCAAATAAGCTTTTGATAGTATGCTCTACAAAGGATTTTGTCATCGATCATCAAAACTGCTTGCGAAAGGGGTAAAGTTGCGCCCTGGCAAACGAAAGGTGCTGGTTCGATTTCTAGCGGCGACCAATAAATATTTTAATTTTTCTTATTCTGCTTTTCAAATATAAAATAACTGTAATCAAATTCATTTGCTACCAATGCCTTAGAACAAAAACTATACGACGCAAAAGAAAAGATCAGTTTAATCGAGTTTGTCAGCGCATTTCAAAACTGCTTGGTGGCGTAAGTATTAGAGTGCTGAGCTGGAACGGTTCAAATCCCAGCCGCGGCTCTTATTGCTATTTATTTTTTATACCATGAACCCATTAAAAATGGGTAAAAAGGGTATTATGGTTTTGTGCAAAAGTATGTAACAGGCATAAGGAAGCATCTCCGACCATATAAAGTATATATATTATTGATCAGTATCAACAGCCGAGTCGATCTAGCCATGTCCGTCTGTCCGTCTGTCTGTCTGTCCGTCTGTATGAACACGCAGATATCATATTTGGAATATAAGCTATCGTAGTCCCGGGACAGTGCAAGTTTATTTCATTTTAGCGATAGCTCGTCCCGCTCAAAAGTTATCGAGAAATATCGATTGCAGACCAGTGTTTTTTGGCCATAACTTGAAAGTTATAAGAGCTAGAGGCACCAAATTTGGTATGTATAATCTCGAATATCATACACATATTAAAAATTATTCACTTTTTGGATACCAATCCAACCAACCCCCCAATCCGCCCAAAAGTTGAAAAACTAATTTTTGGAGGTATGACTGAAATTTCGTTTGGCCACACATTTTATAGCCAATGTTATGTCAGAAAGATCGGACAATAAACACAGAAATTATTTAAGATTTGACTTTCCATTGTGTGGGGCTCAGTGAAAAAGCAAGCTAACTGCTTAAACCGCTTGCACTGCTTGCAGTATATGTGTGTTTGTATGTATGCACACTGATAGATTAGTATGAATAAAAGGACTGGGTTCAGGGTATCTCCTAGACGGGCACTCCAGACTACAGCACTCTTACTTGTTTTCTAATTATTTTTTTCAAATATTTATCAAATAGCTCGCAACCTTATATAAGAGCCAAGAACACAAATCCTTATATTTTTCAGCAAGGTTTTTATACTCTTTACGAAGAAAATAGTATATTAAGCTTGTGCTGAAGTTTGTAACGCATGGAAGGAAGCGTCTGAGACCCCCAAGAGTTACTGCCAGTATGCTTACAAAAACAAAACAAATTGAACTAGCCATGTCCGTCTGTCTGTCAGTCTGTCTGTCTGCATGTATGCAAACTAGTCCCTCAGTTTTTGAGCTATCGCGATGCAACTTAGCACAGACACTTATTATTCAAAGGGACAGCACATTGGTCTGAGCCGGCGTGATCGGATCATTATATCGTATAGCTGCCATACAGCTTGAAGTCGGTTTTGGCCATATATCCCATGTTCTTAAAACTATCGCGATACAACTTTGCACATAAACTTATTATTTAAAGAAACAGCACATTGGTCGGAACCGGGCAGATCAGACCACTATATCTTATAACTGCCATACAACTCGAAGTCGGTTTCGGCCATAAATCCCATGTTTTCAGAGCAATTGCTTTTAATTTCCTTGTACACTTGAACTTCCTTATAACTCATCAATGGATAAAATCGCAATCGATTGAGTCATAAACAGCGAAGATATACGTCATTAAATATTTTAAAAGAAGGTGCATATGAGCAAACAAAGTCAAGCGCAAGTAAGCTTTCGATAGTCTGCTCTGCAACTGATTTTGTCATCAATCATCAAAACTGCTTGTGGCGTAAAGGGTAAAGTGGCGCCCTGGCAAACGAAAAGCGCTGGTTCGATTCCTAGCGGCGACCAATGATTATTTTCATTTTTTCTTTTTCTGCTTTGCAAATATAAAAGAACTGTAATCAAATTCATTTGCTACCAATGTCTTAGCACAAAAATAATGCCACGCGAAAAGACAAACAAACAGTATAATCGAGCTTGTCAGCGATCTTTAAAACTGCTTGGTGTAAGCAGTAAAAAGCAAAACAAGTAAGCTTTTGACAGTCTGCTCTTCAAGCGATTTTGTCATCGATAATCAAAACGGCTTGTGGCGTAAGGGGGGGTAAAGTGGCGCATTAACAAACGAACAGTGCTGGTTCAATTCCAGCGGCGACCAATAATTATTTTAATTTTTTCTTATTCTGCTTTTCAAATATAAAATAACTGTAATCAAATTCATTTGATACCAATGTCTTAGAACAAAAACAATGCCACGCGAAAAAAGAAACAAACAGTAACATCGAGTTTGTCAGCGATTTTTAAAACTGCTTGGTGTAAGCAGTATAAAGCAAAACAAGTAAGCTTTTGACAGTCTGCTCTTCAAGCGATTTTGTCATCGATCATCAAAACGGCTTGTGGCGTATGGGGTAAAGTGGCGCATTAACAAACGAACAGTGCTGGTTCATTCCAGCGGCGACCAATAATTATTTTAATTTTTTCTTATTCTGCTTTTCAAATATAAAATAACTGTAATCAAATTCATTTGATACCAATGTCTTAGCACAAAAACTATACAACGCAAAAGAAAAGATCAGTATAATCGAGTTTGTCAGCGCATTTCAAAACTGCTTGGGGGCGTAAGTATTAGAGTGCTGGGCTGACAAACGGGAGAGCACGGTTCAAATCCCAGCCGCGGCTTTTATTGCTTTTTATTTTTTTCTAATTATTTTTTTCAAATATATTTCAAATAGCTTGACTTCAATAATTGAAATTCAATAAATTATTTTAATTATGAAGAATATTTTTATTACAATAAATTAAAGTATTTGATTGGGGTGATATTAAAATTTAAAAAACTTTTAACTTTTAAAACCATTAATTTATGAATAATTGATCCATTAACAAATATTTAAAATTTAAGTTACTTAAGGGATAACAGCGTAATTTTTTGGAGAGTGCATATCGATAAAAAAGATTGCAACCTCGATGTTGGATTAAGATATAATTTTGGATGTAGCCGTTCAAATTTTAAGTCTGTTCGACTTTTAAATTTTTACATGATCTGAGTTCAAACCGACGTAAGCCAGGTTGGTTTCTATATTTAAAAAATTATACAATTTTATTACGAAAGGACCAAATATTAAAAAAATTATATTTTCAAAAAGAATATTAATAAATAAGTAAGCTATTTTGGCAGATTAGTGCAATAAATTTAGAATTTATTTATGTTATTTAAATTACAAATAGTACTTGTTTTATATAGAGTTAATTATGTCTTTAATTTAAAGTTTATTATTAATTATTTGTGTATCAGTAAGAGTAGCTTTTTTAACATTATTAGAACGTAAGGTTTTAGGGCATATTCAAATTCGGCATGGTCCTAATAAAGTTGGTTCAATCGGAATTTCTCAACTTTTTGTGACGCAATTAAGTTATTTACTAAGGAACAAACTTATCCATTATTATCAAATTATTTAAGATATTATATTCCTCCAATTTTATCTTAAATTCTCTTTAGTGGTTTGAATATTTATACCTTTTTTTGTTAAGTTATATTCATTTAATTTAGGAGGTTTATTTTGTATACCCTGAACCCATTAAAAATGGGTAAAAAGGGTATTATGGTTTTGTGCACATGTATGAAACAGGCATAAGGAAGCATCTCCGACCATATAAAGTATATATATTATTGATCAGTATCAACAGCCGAGTCGATCTAGCCATGTCCGTCTGTCTGTCCGTCTGTCCGTCCGTCTGTCTGTATGAACACACAGATATCAGAGACTATAAGAGCTAGAGACTTCATATTTGGAACATAAGTTCTCCTTATCCCGGGACAGATCAAGTTTATTTCATTTGATCGATAACTCGTCGCATTCAAAAGTTATCGATAAATTTTGATTTTAGACTAGCGTTTTTGGGACATAACTTCAAAGTTATAAGAGCTGGAGTCCCCAAATTTGGAATGTATAATCTCGAATAGCATACACATGTAACAAATATTTCATTTTTTGGATACCACCCCCCAAACCCCCAAAAGTTAAAAAAACGCATTTTTGAAGGTACGACCTTGCAATTTTTTTTGGTAACACATATTATCGACAGTTGATTGCCCCAAATTTCAATAACATCGGACAATAAACACAGAAGTTATTTAAGATTTAACTTTCCATTGTGTGGGCTCAGCGAAAGAGCAAGCTAACTGCTTAAACCGCTTGCACTGCTTGTACTGCTTGTACTGCAGCATGTGTGTGCTTAGAGTAGTACGAATGATTGTAAAGACTGGGTTCAGGGTATCTCGTAGACGGGCACTCCCGACTAGAGCACTCTTACTTGTTATACCCTGAACCCATTAAAAATGGGTAAAAAGGGTATTATGGGTTTGTGCAAATGTATGTAACAGGCATAAGGAAGCATCTCCGACCATATAAAGTATATATATTATTGATCAGTATCAATAGCCGAGTCGATCTGGCCATGTCCGTCTGTCTGTCCGTCTGTCCGTCTGTCCGTCTGTCTGTCTGCATGAACACACAGATATCAGAGACTACAAGAGCTAGAGACTTCATATTTGGAACATAAGTTCTCCTAATCCCGGGACAGATCAAGTTTATTAAAATTTATCGATAGCTCGTCCCGTTCAAAAGTTATCGATAAATTTCGATTTTAGACCAGCGTTTTTTGGATATAACTTACAAGTTATAAGAGCTAGAGGCCCCTAATTTGACATGTATAATCTCGAATAGCATACACATGAACAAATTTTTCACTTTTGGATACCACCCCCAAACCCCCAAAAGTTAAAAAACGCATTTTGAAGGTACGACCTTGCAATTTGGTTTGGTCACACATATTATTGACAATTGTTTGCCCCAAAAATTTCAATAAGATCGGACGATAAACACAGAAGTTATTTAAGATTTAACTTTCCATTATGTGGGGCTCAGCGAAAAGCAAGCTAACTGCTTAGACCGCTTGCACTGCTTGTACTGCTTGTACTGCAGCATGTGTGTGTTTAGATTAATATGAATGATTGTAAGGACTGGGTTCAGGGTATCTCGTAGTCGGGCACTCCCGACTAGAGCACTCTTACTTGTTATACCCTGAACCCATTAAAAATGAGTAAAAAGGGTATAATGAAGTTGTAGCAAAAGTATGTAACAGGCATAAGGAAGCATCTCCGACCATATAAAGTATATATATTATTGATCAGTATCAACAATCGAGTCGATCTAGCCATGTCCGTCTGTCTGTCCGTCTGTCCGTCTGACCGTCTGTCCGTCTGTCCGTCTGTCTGTCTGTATGAACACACAGATATCAGAGACTACAAGAGGTAGAGACTTCATATTTGGAATATAAAATATCGTAGTGCCGGGACAGATCAAGTTGATTTCATTTTATCGATAACTCGACCCATTCAAAAGTTATCGATAAATTTCGATTTCAGACTAGCGTTTTTGGACTATAACTTAAAAGTTATAAGAGCTAGAGGCCCCAAATTTGGCATGTATAATCTCGAATAGCATACACATGTAACAAATTTTTCACTTTGTGGATACCACCCTCCAATTTCCCCAAAATTTAAAAAAAAGCATTTTTGAAGGTACAACCTTGCAATTTGGTTTGGTCACACATTTTATAGCCAATGTTATGTCCTAAAAATTTCAGAAAGATCGCAAAATAAACACAGAAGTTTTTTAACATTTTACTTTCCATTGTGTGGGGCTCGGTGAAAAGCAAGCTAACTGCTTAAACCGCTTGCACTGCTTGTACTGCTTGAACTGCGGCATGTGTGTGTTTAGATTAGTATGCATGATTGTAAGAACTTGGTTCAGGGTATCTCCTAGTCGGGCACTCCCGACTAGAGCACTCTTACTTGTTTTTATAATCTTTCCAAAGAAAATAGTATATTAAGTCTGTGCTGAAATTTGTAACGCATAGAAGGAAGCGTCGGAGACCCCCAAAAGTTACTGCCAGTATGCTTAGAATGACAAAACCAATTGATCAAGCCATGTCCGTCTGTCTGTCTGTATGTATGAAAACTAGACCCTCAATTTCTGAGCTATCGCGATGCAACTTTGCACAGACACTTATTATTCAAAGGTTCACCACATTGTTTGGAGCCGGCTGGATCGGACCACTATATCTTATAGCTGCTATATAACTTGAAGTCGGTTTTGGCCATATATCCCATATATTTAAAGCTATAGCAATTAAACTCTGCACAGATACTTATTAAATAAATAGCCAGAACATCTTTAGGACCCAGCCTGATCGGTATACTATATCTTATAGCTGCCATACAACTGGAAGTCGGTTTAGGCCATATATCCGATCCTTTCAAAGTTATCGCCGTAAATTTCCTTGTACACTTTAACATCCTGTTAACTCATTATGGTTTAAAATTTCAAATCGATTCAGTAATAGTTAGCAAAGATATGCGTCATTAAATATTTCGGTGATGCATTTGGCAGTGTGAAAATTGCCTAAAGGTTCGAAAAGAGTATAAAATCATCGGCACGCCGAAGATAATCCATATTTATTTATTTATTTATTTATTGTCGACTATTGACAGTCGACACAAAAGAATTTATATAAAATTATAAAACATTAAAAGGTATATTAAAAATGTACATAAAATTTAAAAAATTAAATTAAAGATAAAAAGTTAAAATTACGTTAAGTTCTGGGGATATCAATAACAAAATTAAGACATTGGTCCAACATTTGTTGTAAGGATTGGTGAAAACCCAGAAAAACCCAATCAAACCAAACATCAATAAAAAAAAAAATTTTTTGGTAGTTTGTTAATATAGAAAAGAAAAAAAAATATTTGTTATGAGTTAAAGAGAAATAAAAAAGAGAAAAACACATGATCACAAATGTTCCGAGCTCGTTTCCCTTTAAAATGGGGTATATAGATTTACAATATATGTTTTGGTGTACCAAATGTTGTAAGTTAGCTTATCTTTTAAAATAGGCAAGATTAACAAGTGAGAACGTTGCAGTCGGGCGGAGCCGACTGCGTAATACTCTGATACCATTTTAAGAACAGCTGAAAGCAAGTGAACAGAAAATTTTTGCTGGTGTTTGGGTGACCCGAAATCGGCATTCCAAGATTTTGGGAACGGGAGGGGCATGGTCGATCTTAAGAGGGGGTGACCAGAAGTCTATCTTCCAATTTTGGTGACTCTAGCTCTAAAACTGTGGAAGATATAAGCTTTCGCGATTTTTGGGGGCGGGAGGGGGCGTGGCCCCAAACATTTTGGCCGATCTTTAGAGGGAATGACAAGAAGTCTATCTTACAAATTTCTTGACTCTAAAACTGTGGAAGATATACATTTTCGCGATTTTTGGGGGCGGGAGGGGGCGTGGCCCCAAATTTTTTTACCGATATTTAGAGGGGCTGATTAGAAGTCTATCTTCCAAGTTTAATGTCTCAAGCTCTGAAACTGGGGGCAAGAAAGGGCGTGGCCCCAAAATTTGTTGTCCGATCTTTAGAAGACTTGGCCAGAAGTCTACCCTCAAAGTTTGGTGGCCCTAGCTCTTAAACTGTGCGAGATATAGGCTTCCGTGTTTCGTGGGGGCGGGGTGGCTGGGGGGCGTTCTAGTGGGCGTGGCCGGAAAATCCAGGACGCAATCTTTTGGGCTGGTCAGCCCTAGTCTAAATTCCAAATTTGGGGACTCTAGCTTCAAAATTGCGGGAAATATACACGTGTTATCGAATTGTGCATTCATGTATATCGATTTTCGCGATTACGGGGGCGGGAGTGGGCGTGGTCGAAATTTTGTTTCTGTAATCTGTAGAGGACGTCACCAGTAATATATATTCCAAATATGGTGACTTTAGCTCTAAAACTGCGGGAGATATAAGCATTTCCAATTAATTTTGGAGGGGGGCTGGTGGGCGTAACCTAGGATCCAATTTTTTTGGGAGGTCACCAGCAATATACCTACCAAATTTGATTAGTTTCAAAATTGTGGGAGTTATTCACGTTTAATCGATTTGTGATTTGAGGTGTATCGACATGTTATCGATTTGCCAGCCTCCCAGTGGGCGTGGCATAAATTTGGAATAAACTTGATCTGAAGCAGATAGCTATAATCATAACGCAAAAGATTTCAAGAGTCTATCTAATATCGTTTCGGAAATACGTGCGTTCATCCAGACAGACAGACGGACAGACGGACGGCCTGACGGACATTCGACAAAACCAATATACTATGAGTACCTTCGGTATCAGAGTATAAAAATGGGTACAGAGGGAATAATGAAGTTTTGCAAAAGTATGTAACATATTAAGTATATATGTTCTTGATCAGTATCAATTGTCGAGTTGGTCTAGCCAAGTCCGTCTATCTGTATAAGCCCGCGGATCTTAAAGACTATATAATCCATTTCATATTTGGAAAACTGCTATAAAAAGGTCAAATTTTTTTTATAACTGCTAGCAACAATGCAATTTTTAAGTTTTGAGTAATAAAAATGCGTCGAATATAAAATTAAGCAAATGTCACAATATCACAATTTTTCAAAATGGAAATAATCATTAAAAGCCAAAAAGTTAGAGATAACTGTAATGTGACGCATATGTATACTCTTTTCGAAGAAAATAGTATATTAAGTTTGTGCTGAAGTTTGTAACGCATAGAAGGAAGCGTCTGAGACCCCCAAAAGTTACTGCCAGTATGCTTAGAAAAACAAAACAAATTGATCTAGCCAAGCCCGTCTATCTGTCTGTCTGTCTGTATGTATGCAAACTAGTCCCTTAGTTTTTGAGCTATCGCGATGCAACTTTGCACATACACTTATTATTCAAGGGGACAGCACATTGGTCGGAGCCGACGGGATCGGACCACTATATCTTATAGCTGCCATACAACTTGAAGTCGGTTTTGGCTATAAATCCGATGTTTTCAAAGCAATTGCTTTAAATTTCCTTGTACACTTGAACATCCTTGTAACTCATCAATGGGTAAAATTGCAAAACGATTGAATGCCCTGGCAAACGAAAGGTACTGGTTCGATTCCCAGCGGCGACCAATAATTATTTTAATTTTTATACTCTGATACCGAAGGTACTCATAGTATATTGGTTTTGTCGAATGTCCGTCAGGCCGTCCGTCTGTCCGTCTGTCTGTCTGGATGAACGCACGTATTTCCGAAACGATATTAGATAGACTCTTGAAATCTTTTGCGTTATGATTATAGCTATCTGCTTCAGATCAAGTTTATTCCAAATTTATGCCACGCCCACTGGGAGGCTGGCAAATCGATAACATGTCGATACACCTCAAATCACAAATCGATTAAACGTGAATAACTCCCACAATTTTGAAACTAGAGTAATCAAATTTGATAGGTATATTGCTGGTGACCTCCCAAAAAATTGGGTCCTAGGTTAATCGGCCACGCCCATTATTACGCCCACCAGCCCCCCTCCAAAATTAATTTGAAATGCTTATATCTCCCGCAGTTTTAGAGCTAAAGTCACCATATTTGGAATATATATTACTGGTGACGTCCTCTACAGATTACAGAAACAAAATTTCGACCACGCCTACTCCCGCCCCCGTAATCGCGAAAATCGATATACATGAATGCACAATTCGATAACACGTGTATATTTCCCGCAATTTTGAAGCTAGAGTCCCCAAATTTGGAATTTAGACTAGGGCTGACCAGCCCAAAAGATTGCGTCCTGGATTTTCCGGCCACGCCCACTAGAACGCCCCCAGCCACCCCGCCCCCACGAAACACGGAAGCCTATATCTCGCACAGTTTAAGAGCTAGGGCCACCAAACTTTGAGGGTAGACTTCTGGCCAAGTCCTCTAAAGATCGGACAACAAATTTTGGGGCCACGCCCCTCTTGCCCCCAAAAATCTCGAAAATTTATATCTTCCACAGTTTCAGAGCTTGAGACATTAAACTTGGAAGATAGACTTCTAATCAGCCCCTCTAAATATCGGTAAAAAAAATTTGGGGCCACGCTCCCTCCCGCCCCCAAAAATCGCGAAAATGTATATCTTCCACAGTTTTAGAGCTAGAGTCAAGAAGTTTGTAAGATAGACTTCTTGTCACTCCCTCTAAAGATCGGCCAAAATTTTTGGGGTCACGCCCCTCCCGCCCCCAAAAATCGCGAAAGCTTATATCTTCCACAGTTTTAGAGCTAGAGTCACCAAAATTGGAAGATAGACTTCTGGTCACCCCTCTTAAGATCGACCATGCCCCTCCCGTTCCCAAAAACTTGGAATGCCGATTTCGGGTCACCCAAACACCAGCAAAAATTTTCTGTTCACTTGCTTTCAGCTGTTCTTAAAATGGTATCAGAGTATTACGCAGTCGGCTCCGCCCGACTGCAACGTTCTCACTTGTTTCTTATTCTGCTTTTAAAATATAAAATAACTGTAATCAAATTCATTTCCTACCAATGCCTTAGAACAAAAACTATACATCGCGAAAAAAACGATCAGTATAATTGAGTTTGTCAGCGCATTTCAAAACTGCTTGGTGGCGTAGGTATTAGACTGCTGCACTGACAAACGGGGAGAACTCGGTTCAAATCCCAGCCGCGACTTATTGATTTTTTTTTTGCTAATTATTTATATCAAATAGCTTGAATTCAATATCTTAAATGCAAAATTTAAATTCATATGATACCAATTCATGGAGCAAAAAAAAAAAATCCCACGCGATAAAACGATTGTTTACTACTTTTGAAATTTCAGTGGTGCAGTTGGCAGAGTGAAAATTGCTTAAAGGTTCGAAAAGAGTATAAAATCTTCGGCACGCCGAAGATAATCATTTCCCACGTGTTTTTGTTTACCCTCTTAGTTCGATATTATTTTTCTTACACCCATAACACATTTATAATAACTTAACTCCGCCCGCTTTTACAAATGTGCTTATCTCTTGGGCGGAATTTCGGCCACTAAATTAAATGTAAATTGCATTATATTGGCACCAGCAGAATGTTACTCAAAATGAATAGTTGATGTCAGGCGCTGCCATCTTAAACAAATGTTAATATTAAAATGCGAATATCTCATTAATTAATCTTTATACCCTGATACCGAAGGTAATAAAC